>QEPC01003194.1:6848225-6863694 GCA_003113815.1 Sphenodon punctatus
TATTTATGCATGTTGCAGGGCTGTATTGGTGCCCTATGCAGCCCTGAAACATGCATAAATGACCACCAAGGGTGGTTAAAGGGTGGTTAGCGTCATGTCTGTTTTCACCCATAGTCTGATTACAATTTGAAACATGGTCTGTTTTTCATTACTCTAGTGGGACTAGGGTAACCTCCTTTTGCAGTTTGACCCTGAGCCTCCCACTTTGGCCTATAAAAGTCTCAGGATCAGACTGCAAAAGGTAGCAACCCTAAGTGGGAATTGGTTTCTTGCCTGCATGTTTGTTAGTACCATTCTGCAAATGGTTTTTCTAATTATGGAACTTGAGACAATATTTTTTAAAAGCCCCTCTTGCTTAGCAACAGCCTCTCCAAAGTTTGGGCCTGTTCTTCCTTATAATGGCTACATAGTGGGTAGAACATGTGAATTAGCCTTTTTTTAAAAAAACTCCCTTGTAGCAGGTAGGATTGTTTAGTAATTGTTTATGGAGCCTTTTGATTATAGGTTGCCAGTTCAAATCCAGCTTGTCAGGGAAAGAGTTATGGATAGTAGTTCGTAGTAGTTCCTCTCCAGTAGAACTGAAACGAAGAAGCCTCTTTATATTCATGCAGAAAATCTGCATATTTCTTCATGAAAGGAGATTTGAGTTTGTCGTCATCAGATCCAAAGTGAAATGTGCCCTTTTGTGTCTCTTTATTAATTCAGTAGTTAGCATGTTGTTCACTTCAGATATTTTGTTCTTCCGTATTCAGTACTTTGGGGGCTTTTTGCTGCAGGAAGGGTGGGATATAAACTTTTATATAAATTAAATAAATTAAATAAAATTTACATTGTACAGCTGGACCATGGAGAGCCAATGTAGCCTAGTGGATAAGGTACTGGACTTGGAAATAAAACAACAGAGTTCAGATCCTATCATAGCCACAAACTCACTGGGTGATCTTGAGTAAGTCTCTTGGGGCACTTTTATACCTGCAGGACAGGGTGATTGAAGCCGGCAAAGCAGATGCAAATTAGCTGACAGCTGGGTGAATTCCTCTGATATGCATGTTGACTGAGCTGGATTTTGCCGTTTTTGGTCAATCGTCATTCTAAACACGCATATCAGAAGAGATCACCCAGCTGTCGGCATTCACACCTCATCAAAGATGTGGCTAACTTGTATTCACGGCTGCTCTGCCTGCTTCCTAATGATCCTTTTCCACAGGTGCGGAATTGCCCTCCAACTTGGTTCCCTATCTATAAAATGGGAATAACGACGACTTTCCTCACCAGATTGTTGCGGGTGAACTAGACAAGGATTGTAAAATGTTTTGAACACTGAAGTCATATAAAAATCATTATGAATATAAATACTATTAATGCAAAAATATTAATAATCCCACTCAAAAGTTTTTTTAAAAAACACCAATTAGTCCCCCTGAAGACAGAGTACCAAAGTAACAGAAATACCAAGATGGAAACCAGACTGAAGATTCAAAACTGCAAACAAAGCTCAAAGCAAATACCACTTTTGTATTTGTTCCTCAAAGATGGATGAAAATATTCCAAATTTGTCAAATTTAGTATTCAACTCTTTGAATCTTCATTTCATGTCTACTGTTCATGCACTGTTTGATAACCTGGGTCCTGAAGGTTGCAATGGATTTTGTAGCAGCCAGACATCCACAGCACAAAGTCACCAGCATGGGTAGTAGTAATTAGCAGGCTTAGTGTAATGCTGTGTCCAGTATAAATGAGGCAGGTAGGGAAACAAAAGGTGTACTGAAAATCAGTGTAGCCTAGGGGATAAGACTGGTCTAGAGTCCATGGTCCTAGGAGACAAGGGTTCAATCCCTTTTTAGCCATGAACTCATTGGGTGGCCTTGAGTAAGAAAGATACTATTTCTCAGCCTCATTTCCTATGGAATAATAATGACCTACCTCACCAAGTTGTCTAGATAATTGATGAAGATTATGATGATCATCATACTTACCACCTCCAGATCCCTGCAGTAGTATCACAGCCTTGCTCAGGATTTCTGTGTGGTGGCATTTTTCATGACATCTAAATGGCTCTACCACACGCTAACACTGAGGCGATCTGTAGTAGAAATACCCTAGGTATTTGCCATGGTGGTCTTACCCTGGATCACCTCAGTGTTACCCAGGGCCAGCCTTGGGGATTGCGGGGCCCAGGGCGGCGGAGAAATGTGGGGCCTCATTCTCCTGCCGGCAGCAAAGCTGCCGGTGGCCCGCAGGCTCAAGGGGTGCTCCCCAACTCAGGGGGCGTTCCCCAGCTCAGTCTGGGGGCACTACCCTCCGCCCATCCCCAATGCCAGGCCTGGGGGCACTTCCTTCCACCCATCCCCAAGCCCAGCCATTTTTTGGGGCACTTACCGCTGCTGCCACACCGACCGCGACTCTGCTGCTGCTGGCCTGGGCCCCGCGCCAGGCTGGTTCCCAGGTCGCACCGGGCACTGCAGCAGTATATTGAATCTGCCTCCGCACCCGCCTCCACCGGAAGTTGTTACGGGCCAGGGAGAGAGGGAGAGGCGGGGGCCTCTGCCTCTCCCTCACTCCCTGGCTGAGACAGATAGTGGAGGGGGCCAGGGAGTGAGGCAGAGGCAGGGTCTCTGCCTCTCCCTCACTTGAGCAGTGGCCAGGAGCTGGGGGCCCCTAGGAGCGGGCCCAGGGCAGCCACCCCAAACTACCCTGTGGTAAGACCGGCCCTGGTGTTACGTGGCAAATTGTTCAGATGCCCTAAAAAATGTCCCAAGTCCTTTCTCCTCCACACTTCTTCCATGCAGGCTGTGTCTGCCTGCTGCTTGCCTACCATTCTTCTCAGAAGGATGTTCTTCTCTTCCCCCTTGTATCATCTTTTCCTCTATCTTTGTAAGTCCCACTGTTTCCAAACAATAAAGCAAACCATTCTTTACACGCACAGTATAAACTAGTTCTTTTAGTTCAGTTGCTTACTTGCTAATTCCATAGTACCCCTGCAGATTTTTTCACAGATATACATGAACTTCTTTAAAAAGGGAATTCAGTCCTTTCAGTCATCACTGAATTTGCTTTAGAAAAATAATAATCTTAAAATAACATAAGATTTACTGGGATCATATTTATTTGAATGTGTTTTTCCTTTGTTGCTCATTGCTGTCCAAGATAAGCAGTAGTAAACTGTAGTATTTATTGAATTATGTACTGAAGCTTAATCCAGTTTTAGCTACTTCTACGTTCATAGCTGCTATAGCTTCTTAGTACTCCACAGTTTTGAGTGGAGTACTTACGCCGCCTCCTGTGAATTAGGGAAATCCTCACATGACTTGAGAGCACAGAGAAACAAAGGGTAATTTCAGACGTGACAAGATCAGAGTCGACCACCCTGAATCACAGTGGATTCAGGGTGGTGGCTGTGATCCCGTACATGTCTGTTTGAGCCCCACCAGATGTTCACCACAGTGAATCTCTGGCGGGGGTCAAAGCTAACCACGGTTCTGATGATGATGCCGGCCCCACCCCCAGAACCATGGTTAGCTTGACTACGATCCGTGATGGGCCAAAAGTAACGTCTGTTACCTTGGCCCATCACGGATCATGGCCCCAACCGTGATACGAGATCGGGTGCAGCGGCCACATTGGCTGCTGCGCCCGCCTGTCTTGCCGAGGGTGGGCAGCTAGGGGAGCGTGGGGACGGGGCCATGTGGCCGCACGCTGCGCTGCACGGCCCCGTGCCCCTCTGAGATTCCCCAGCGTGATGGAAGCTGGCTTGTCTAAAGGACGGCCAGCACTGACCGGGATCTGAGACAGATCCTGTGTCTTGGCCAGAGAGCTGGATCCCAGTCCGGGGTTCAGCGTGTTGGGCCTCAGGGCCCAGCACATCTGAAATTACCCAAAGTGATTTGCTTAAAATCACATGAAAGAGGTACGAATGAAACCGATGTCTCATGAGTTTTATGCCAGGGACATAGCTACAGGAGGGACAAATACGGCTACTGCCCCAGGGTCCAGACTTTCAGGGGGGCCCAACAGGACCAGCCCCATCAGGACATCAAAGTGTCCTGCTTTATTTCTGCTGAAGTTGCCTGTCTCTTCCTTGGAGAGCCAGGAGCAGCTGGCTTCCCTACCCCAGCACACCCCATATCCCAGTTTACTCTGGTGCCTTCTTCCCCCTCTTACTCTAGTGACCCATGTGCCTCACTGCTTTCTCCCCCACCTCTGGCCCTGGCCCACCCTAGCCTCCCCCTACCCTGCCTTGTCCTCCCAAGTTGGTATGGGGCCAAATCACTAGACTTGCCCCAGAGCCCTACTAAAGGTAGCTATGCCACTGTTCTAAGCTAACATTTTAATAACTAAATTATTCTTCTTCCTATTGCATTAAAGGTAGCATTTCCCCCACCCCACATTGCAATAGTGCAGCCACCATGGCACATGGGGAGGTGGGAGAGCTCCAGTTGAACTTAGACCCCATGCTCTTGGGGGCCCCTTTGCAAGCAGTCTGAGCACCACTAGAAAACTTTCCGAGGAGATGGTGGAGTGCTGGCCCCTTTCCTGCCCACTCGAAATTTGTAGGAGCACTCAAACCTCTTGGAAAGGGCCCTGCTAGTGACAAATTGATCCGCCGTGATGTTTCCATACCTCTGGCCAGCGCCAACGGGGCCAAGTGCATGGCTGGAGGTAGGAAAACTTCACAGGGAAGTACCAGGTATTGCAGCTGGCTTTGCCCTCACCCCATGCGGCCCTGCTGGAATTGACTCTCTCCTGCCTTTCCCTCCTCCTCCCCTCCACAGGGCCAGTTGCTGCAGCTGCCTCTGCTCCAATTCCATCGCTGTCAGAGTCATTACCCCCACCACCACACACACACCCTGCTTTGCTCTCTCTCTCTGTGTGTATGAATGTGTCAGTGTGAGATCAAGCTCCTCTAGAGCAACAGCAGCCTGATGCAGGGTGTCTTGTCGCACCAAGGTAAGCACTGCCCCCACTTCAGAGACACCCCCGCCCCCCCAATACTAGAGGCTCTGTCCCATTGTCCTTAGGGGGCCCATAATTAGGACCCAAGTCCAGGCCTTGCACAGCCTTGCTATGTCCCTGCCCCATAAAGATGTCCAATCCATGTTTAAATCCAAATTTAAACAGTGGGAGGAATTAGTTACAAAGCTGACAGGAGCTGTAAGGTAAATAAATAACATGCCTCCCAGTCTAGAATAGCTGAGGTAAAGTAACCCTTTTTGTCAAACAAACACAGTAGAGAACTGGAACAGAGCGTTCATTTCTGCGGCAATACATTACTAATGAATAGCTGCAATGGCTCACACTGGCCTCCGTAATTTCCTCTGTCACTTTATCTCTTGGAAGCATTTCAGTGCTGTTGCCGCACAGCAAAAGGCTCTTATTGTCTCTGTGAACTTTATCTTAGGCTGAGGAATGAGGATGTAATTGCAATGTTGCTGTGGGGTTCAGACCAATCGGAGAAGGGAAGGGAAGCAAGTCCAGGCTTGCCTTTCCCAATCTTGCCTCGTTTGCTCTGGCTTTTGCTGGTTATTTTTTTTTTTAAAAAAAACCTCACAATGATGACTGGCATTTTTAGTGGATGAAGTGTCTGAGTTATCAAAGTGGCAGAGTTTATTTGGGACAAGAATGCAAAATCATTCACCAGGGCTACGTTCACATGAACAGGCTTATTCTCCCTGGGGTACGATGATACTGTTCACTTTGCAAGCATCTACGCTGCACAGAGTAAATGCTCAGGGAGAGGCTTCCCAGGGAGCTAATGATTTTGTGAACACTTGAGTGCTAGGAGTTAAGTGCCTTAACTTAATGAACACACTTCCCTTGTTCACATGATTGCTTAACTCCAGAGAATGTACTCCCAGAGGGGAACCACCCTTTACCTTGCTTTAAGCATCATGTTTGTGTAAACAAAATTGAAGTTAGTGTTAAATGGCACAGGAACCACGGTGTGAGTCTGTAAGAGTGCATGTTGTACTACCCCCACCCCACCCCCATGCTGTGAATACTGAACCTAACAAACCAATGGGGCTGGAGGAAGGAGGAGGAGGATGGGAAGAAATGCCCCACTGTGCAGTGGGGAGGGGGTGGAGCCAGGTGCTACCACTTTCCTCCCCTCCTCCTCAGACACTTCAGCAACTAAGGAAGCCGGGGAATGGATCCTATGCAGTCGCTTCAAGGCAAAGGGAGAAATGTTGCAGCAAGAGGGCGAGAGCTCTCCCAAGCATAGGGTGCTTATGAAAAATACATGTTGTAGGGCTGCACTGGAATCAATGTAGCCCTGCATCATGTATTTTTCATAAGCTTTCTCTTTTAAAGGGGAGGTATGGTAACCCTACCAAGCACAATCCCAATCTGAGCTGTTTTGATGATTGATTCACACTGGACACAACCCTAACCCTACTCTCCAGCTATCTGCTTGCCATCGCAGCAGCTTGACCCTGTCGCTTACCCCTCTCTGAACAAGCCAACTCCTCCGCAACCTAATTGATGTCACGCCAACACATAGGCGTGCATTAAGGCTGGTTTGGATAAGCCATTCTGATTTCTCTGAACTTTTCCACGAAATCAGAATGACTTTTAGCGAAACTCCAGTTGGGATTCCAACCAAAATAATGTTTTGGTCACCATCCCAACCATTTTGCATATGGGGCAAAACGCTTTTTTAACTTTTTAATTTGTCCCGAGTTCCAATCGTACTGAACGAAATTCCCAGTTCCAACATAATCAAAACTGGGTGAAAAGTTCCCTTTCGGTCCTAGTGGGCATTAGGGGTGAGTGGCTCGGATTCATATCCATAAGAATCAACATGAACCTCTAACGGGGGATACAAGCCAAAAGTTTGTATCCTCTGGTGGGATCAGTACCACTCCAAGGTGCTTATGCATGCCAACTCATCCTGCCCCCAGCTCCCCAGACCCCGGCCTGGCACCCGCCTCCCCCAGGCTCCTGCCTGTTTGCCTCGGCGCCTGCTGCAGCAGCACTGGGGTAGGCAGGTGGGCAGGGGTCTTGGGGAGGCAGAGCTGGGGACAGAGGGGCCACACGGGGGTGGGAAGAGGGGGGAGTAGTTGCTTTACTGTCCCTCTGCCCCCAGCTCTGCCTTCCCCAGACCGCTGCCTGCCCACCCTAGCACTGCTGCAGCAGGCACTGGGGCAGGTGGATAGGTGTCTGGGGGAGATGGGTGCCAGACAGAGGTCTGAGGGAGGCAGAGCTGGGGTTAGAGGACCATGCAGGGGTCTGGACAGGGGTAGTTGCCTTACTTACCAGGCTCTGAACTCAGAAATTGGGTCCTGGCACAGCCTGCTCAGGGTGGTGCTAGGAAGACAAAACCCCATAGAAAATCACCACATGCAAAAATGACCACCATGGCCTTTCTGTGCATGCACGGCCATTTTCTGAAATGGCGCGGGCAGCATTGGTGCCATTTTGGAAAATGCAGCCAGTCTGTGCATGCCTGGCTGCCAGCTGAGTATGCACAGACTGGCTACCATTTTCCAAAATGGCACAGATGCTACTGCGCCATCGTGAAATATGGCCGTGCATGCGCAGAACGGCCATAACAGCCATTTTTGCGTGTGCGCAGTGATTTTTTTAACGTTTTTTTTTTTTCTTCCTGGTGTGGCTCTGAGAAGGCCATGCCAGGTGCCGTGAGTCGCCAGTTTGGAGTCCAGAGCTTGGCAAGTAAAGCAGCTTCCCTCTCCCCCTGCCCCACACTCTCTCCACCCCTGCACAGTCCCTTTAACCCCAGCTCTGCCTCCCCCGAACCCCTGCCCACCCGCCTCAGCAGCGCTGGGGCAGGCAGGGGTCTAGGGGAGGTGGGCTCCAGGCAGTGGTCTGTGGGAGGCAGAGCTGGGGACGGAAGGGCAGTAAAACAACTTCTCACCCCTGCATGGCTCCTCTGCCTCCAGCTCTGTTTTCCCCCAGACCACTGCCCAGCACCTGCCTCCCCCGGACCTCTGCCCACCCGGCCAATCACCAGGCGGGTGGGCAGTAGTCTGGGGAAGGCAGAGCTGGGGGAAGACAGATTTAGGCCCATATTGCTCGGATACAAACCGAATCTGAGCCATACCAGCCAAAATCCAAACAAATTCTGGTCAGTTCGAGCTAGAACCGAACCAGAATTTTCATCTGAATTCCCACCCTTAGAGCGCATTAGCCCACATGGCAGACTCTACATTCTCTGAGCCAACACCAAGGGTGGTGGGTGAGTATTCACTGTGTGGTGGCCATGTGTTGAGTGATCCTGACCACTTAATAGACAACCATGAAAACCCCTGCTTGCAGGGGGTTATCATGTTGTTTGTTAACACCCAAAGTGAATTAAGGAATAATTACTTGAGAATAAGCATTTGCGTGGCCAAGCCCTACCACAAAGACACAAGTGAGGCAGGTTGTCTTTTCCTCATTCCAGGACCTTGAAGGTCAATACATCCTCTGGCTCAGGATGTCCCAAGGGTACTTTCACACCATCCCACTTTCTCCCACCCCTTCCCCCACCAGCTGCCTGCTGCCTTCTGTCTCTATGCACTTGTGGGGCTGCATGCAGAACCTGTGGGCAGATTCTTTTCATATTCCCTCTAGGCTAATTTTGTTACTGGGTGCTGATCCTTTTGCATGACTCTTGTGGTGGTGTTTTGTTTAATAGCTCTTCTACTTGACAGGAAATAGGCCCATTAAACTAAGTAAATGCAAACACCACATTAACTCAAAGTAACCAAGAAAAATACTAGGCTTGTCTTGTTACTACTTGCTGTGAACATTGTGGCATTTTGCTTTAAGGCAATCTCATTATTAGCACAGTTAAAATATAGAGCTTATCAACCATATTTGATAAATACTATTTGGTCTTTTTTAAATTGGTGTTTGCACTCAACTGTCTTTGTCTGGAGCCAGTTTAAAACACCAGCTCTGATTAAATCAGAATCTGGAGATAAAGCCGTTGATATTAAACATATGCTGCTGCATGTTTTCTCCTGCTCTTATCTGATGCTTTGCTGAACAGGAGGAAAAAATACGAATACCTTCTTGCCACTGTTTCCTTCCTTCACTACTTGTGAATTATTCTGGGGGTTTCTCTCATTGAGAACCACCAATGTACTATTCCTTTTAAATTCTAAATCCAGTTTGCTAGCATATAGCTGCCTCCTGCAAGGTACATTGAAGTCCTGAACTTCACTTGCAACAGCTGTTATTCCCTTGTCCTCTAGAAATGCTGCTGAGGGAGTGGAGTTGATAGGGGCAGGGTAGAGAAGTAAACATGGGAAACCTGGAATCGGCAAACAGGTCTCCAGCACAAGGTGGCAAGGGATACCTGTTCCCATGGAAGTCCAAAATTCCTGACCACTGGAAGTTCCTTCTTGCCCCCAAGCAGAAGGGGGGCTAGTTATGACAGCAACATGTCCTAGAAAGGAGGCTAATGGGGGTGGCAGCAGTACTACCCCCTCCTACCAGCAGTGGCTCCATAGTACTGGGAAGAGGTTGCAGTGATGTAGCTAGGGAGGAATAGGCCCTGGGGCAGTAGATGGAATGCTCTCCTCCTGCCCTCAGAGCTGACCCCTTCCTCTCCTTTTCTAGCTCCCCTCTTCCTGTAAATGCAGCTGAGGGAAGCAGTGGTATAAATATGGGCTACATTTGGGGGTGGAGAGGGGGATGTTGGACCTGTCCTGAATCACAGAAGCCCCACACCTGGTCCAGAAAGATCTTCCTCTGACTCTGATGCTTCACCTAGAGCTGAAATGGGTACCTGCCAAAATGAGTAAACACGTTGAATTTGCAGTATTTGAACTGCCTCTCGCAGCTCATATACCACAAAGTGCTTGAATGACATTGGAACATTACTTGGGGAACGGGGGGAGAGGGGATGATGTGACTGCCACAGAAGGCTCCAATCCTAACTCTACAACTCCATGCACCAGCCTGCCCTGCCCCTCCCCCTCCCCCTCGGACTGTTTCTTTGGTATTGGCCATGGACTGCCTATTGATGCTGAGCATGGTTACTTCTGAGCAGGGTTCCTAGTTTTCTGCAACAAAAAATTGGAAATTCTCTGATTTAAAAAAACAAACAACACAAAATCTGTTTTTCTGTGATTTAAATGTGAACGTTAGTTGACTTTCCCTTACCACAATATATATATATAGGTATGAGTTAGAACACCACATTGTATTGTAATATTTTAATGCAATTTTGCAGCTAGCTGTCCCACCAACAGTTACTTTTAAAAAATAAATAAATTGAGGTCTGTGGCACCCCTCCAAATGCAGAGTCCTCCACCCCCTGCACATGCCTTTAGGTTGCTTCCACTCCACTGCCCTGTGCTCACAGCCACCTCCTCCTCCCAGCCTGGTCCCAGACTACTCTGCCAACCAGAAAGGGGGACCATATAGAGGCTGGCACTTGGGGAAGCTGCTGTGGACCCAGTTAGGCCCAACTCCTGTCCCCTCTTTCCAAGGTCCAGAAGACCTGACCACCCCAATTCATAGAGCCCACACAACCCACAGGAGGTCTGTGGCGCCCCTCCAAATGCAGAGCCCCCTTCCCCATCCACCCACAGTACATGCCTTCAGATTGCTTCCCCTCAGCTCAACTCTGTGTCCTTGGTGCCCCACTCTCTGTGTCTTCCTACCAAACCTGTATGCTTTTGCCATTTTCTGTAAAATTCTCTGGAGAAAGGCAAAACATCTGTTTTTTCCCCCTCTGGCTTTCCATCGCAAAGAGAACTCGGAACCCTGCTTCTGAGCTTTGGCTACGGACTTCTGATTCCCTGGCTTTGACTTTCCCGCACTTTGACCAGCATGTTGGACGGACTCTTTCTTTGGCTCTGAATTTCTGATTCCTCCGCTTTGACTCACTAGTGTGTCTCTGAATCTGTGACTCAAGATTCTTTTCTTGGCTATGATGAGACCCTAAGATCTGGTGGCAACTTAGACAGCTAGGGTGGCCATACCTCCCCTTTAAAAGAAGACACTTATGAAAAATAGATGGTGCAGGGCTGCACTGGAACCAATAGAGCCCTGCAACATACATTTTTCATAAGCATCCTCTTTTAAAGGGGCGGTATAGCCACCCTACACACAGCCCTGATCCTGTCCCAACCCACTCCCAGTCTGGCAGGAGGGTGCAGAGGGGGTGCACTCTTTGGCATGCTGCAGCACTTTTAGTGTGTTCGGGAACGTCTTATTTTGGGCAAGGAACATTCATGAGCACCTTACCAAAAAAACCCAACCCAGAACACTTGACTCTTTCAGTTGGTTTAGAGCAGGGGTGGGGAACCTCCAGTCCACAGACCATTTGCAGCCTGTAAGCCCTCTCCTTGCCACCCAGAGCAACTTTCCCTCTCTCTCGGCTTCAGGACAGTCCACCTCCCGTTTTTGACAAGCCACTGTGAAGGCAAGAAAGGAGAAGCTATCATCATGGGGGCAGGGGGCCCCACCCCCACAGAGGGCTCACGCTCCCCGCAGAATGATCTAGGCTGAGGCTGCATGCTGGGAACACTCGGGGAAGAAGCCTAGTCCCTGCAGAACCACGCCCTCACAGAGCGATCCTAGCAGCTCAGCCACAAACACACACAGCACTCCCAGTGTAATCCCATTCTCCCCATCTCCAGCAAGTTCCAGCCTCCCCTCCACCAAGGCTTCGGCCCGTGTAGGGTTACCACCTACCGATGCAAATTTTTAAGGAACACGTAGAAAAAATGCATGTATTTTTCCTACGTGTTCCTTAAATATTTGCATCAGTAGGTGGCAACCCTGGGCCCATGGAGCTGTGACAAAAGCCCTTTTTGCATGGGTGTGAGCTGCCGTGGGGGGGCAGCCGTTACACGAGCATGCGCTCATCTCCACCCATCTCCCATGCACGGAACAACCATCACTGTCGCTGGTTGCTCCATGCATGGGCAAAGGATGGAGATGGATGGAACGCGCACGTACTCCCACCCACTGACTTTAGCGGTCACATGAGCGCCCATCCAGCAGATCTGCATGGGCATGGGGGGAGGGGGCATCTCGTGTGAAAAGGGCCAAAATGTGCATCTGGCCTGGGGTGGCGAGTATAGTCTATACTGACTTGACCCTTATATATACACACAGACACATATCTAAGTGAAAGTGTGCGTGTGTGTACCCGCCTCTCCATGCCTGAAAGGCGGTAGCATACAACCTAGGATGCATTCATATGATGAAATGTTTGTCCCTGTGTAATTTATTTATTTATTTATTTGTATTTATTGGCTGCCCCCTCATGCCTACGGCATCCCGGGGCGGCTCACAACAGATAAAACAATACTAAAATACATAAAACGTCAGCAATATGAACAATTACAACTACCCAACCCCACCCCACAATTCCCCCCCTCCCTACCCTACTCTCCCCTCCGAAGGCCTGGGCGAACAGCCAGGTCTTACAGGCTCGGCGAAAAGCCATCAGACCTGGGGCCAGGCGAGCTTCCGCCGGGAGGGAGTTCCAAAGCCGTGGCCAGGCCACGGAGAACGCCCTCTCCATCATGGCCCTCTGTTTAACACAGGGGACCTCCAGGAAGGTGCCCCCAGCAGACCGCAGGGGCCGCCCTGGGGCATGGAAGGCGAGGCGGTCCCCAAGGTATGAGGGGCCCAGACCGTATAGGACTTTATATACCAACACCAGCACCTTGAATCTGGTTTGGTGCGCTATAGGCAGCCAGTGCAGCGCACGGAGCACAGGTGTAATATGCTCCTGTTGCCTCGTCCCTGTGAGGAGATGGGCCGCTGCATTCTGCACCAGCTGCAACCTCCGAACCAGAATCAAGGGAAGCCCCACGTAGAGCGCGTTGCAGTAGCCTCGAGGTCATGAAGGCGTGAATAAGAGTGGCTAGGTCGAGCCCGGAGATGTACGAGCACAGCCTCCACACCAGATACAGCTGGCAGAAGGTGGCTTTAGCCACCGCCTCCACCTGCCAATCCAGACGGAGTCCCGGATCCAAAACCACCCCCGGGCTCCAAACCTGCTGGGCTATGGGAGGGCACACACACACACACACACACACACACACACACACACACACACACACACACACACACACACACACACACACACACACACACACACACACACACACACACACACACCCCCAGACGGGCCGGCACCTCCCTCGCCCTACCCACCACCATCACCTCCATCTTATCAGGATTGAGCTTCAGGCTGCTCTGCCACATCCAATCCACCACAGCCTCCAAACATTGGGAAAGCAACGAGACAGCGGGACCTGGGTCGGTCGAAAACAAGAGGTACAGCTGAGTATCATCAGCATATTGGTGACACCGCATCCCGAACCCTCCCACGATCTCCCCCAGGGGCTGCATATACACATTAAACAAAAGCAGAGACAAAATCGAACCCTGTGGAACGCCGCAGGTCAAGGCCCGGGGGCTCGATGTTTCAGCTTCCAGCACCACCTGCTGGCTTCTCCCTGAGAGGAATGAGCGGAACCACCCAAGGACACTCCTGTTCAGATCCCCCAGGTCTCGCAGCTGCCTCAACAGCAGCCCATAGTCCACAGTATCAAAAGCGGACGAGAGATCTAGCAGGATCAAGAATGTAGAACATCCTGCATCCATCTCCCGGCGGAGATCATCCACCAAAGCCACCAACGCCGTCTCCGTACCATAGCTGGGGTGGAACCCAGATTGAAAAGGGTCAAGGAAACCGATACAGTCCAGATGCACCTGGAGCTGCAGATCCACGGCCCGTTCAATAACCTTCCCTAAAAAGGGAAGATTAGAGACAGGACAGTAACTGGCGAGTGCGTCCGCATCCAGCGAAGGCTTCTTCAGCAGGGGGTGCACCACAGCCTCCTTGAGTCTGGGCGACAACCTCCCCTGCCAAAGGGGCGCTTTAACCACCCTTGCCAGAACCGACTCCAATGTCTCCCTGGAAGCTTTTACCAACCAGGACAGGCACGGATCTAGTTCACAACTTGTGACTCTAACAGACCCCAAGACATCCACCACCGCATCGGCCAGCGTCACTTCCTGTAAGTCCTCCCAGAAAGATCGACCAGATGGTGCCTCCATAACCTCACGCTCCTCACCTACTGTATCCAACCCAGTGTCAAAATTACTCCGAATCTGAGCGATCTTGTCTGCAAAGTAGGTGGCAAACTCCTCACAGCGGGCCTGGGACAAGTCCCCGTCAAGGCGGAGGGAGGCTGGACTGACCAGCCCCCGCACTACCCGGAACAGCTCCGCTGGACGCGACTTTGCAGACGCTATGAGGGCAGCAAAGAATTCCTTCTTTGCTGTCCTCACAGCCTCAACATAGGATCGCAAATGGGTCCTATGGAGAAGTAGGTCAGATTCAGAGCGAGTCCGACGCCAGTGTCGCTCTAGTCTCCTGCCTACCAGCTTCATACACCGCAGCCCCTCAGTAAACCAAAGGGCCCTGTGGCAATGGGACGGGGGCAGGGGACGTCTCGGAGCCACCCTATCGATGGCCGCCCCCAGCAAGATGTTCCAATGCTGTACCAGCACATCGACAGAGTGGCCGTCGGGATCCAGGGATAACTCCCTTAGAGCCTCCTGGAACTGCTGCGGTTCCATCAGCCTCCGAGGGCGGACCAACCTAACTGGTCCATTCCCCTTCTGGGGGGGTGCGCTAGGAGGCTGGTCTGCAGCAGATAATGGTCCGTCCATGACAAGGGCATAGATCTCATATCCCCCGCTATCGGATCACCCGCCTCAAGGCCAGAACAGAAGACCAGGTCAAGGATATGTCCCCCCACATGAGTCGGGCAGTTGACCACTTGGGACAAGTCCATGGTTGTTATGGCGGCCATGAACTCCCGCTCCGCTCCTACAAGGCTGGCATCGACATGAGTGTTGAAGTCCCCAAGGACCACGGTCCTGGGGGAGTCCAGCACTACCTCCGAGGCCAGCTCTGCTAGAGCGGCAAGGGATGCTGCCGGACAGGAAGGTGCCCGGTATACCAGCAACACCCCAAGCTTGCCCCAGGCCCCAACCAAATCAAACACCACGTGGAGGGCCTCTACACCTGGAATCTCGTGGACTGGATCTCTCCTAGCTGACCAGTTCTCCCTAAAAATAATAGCTACACCTCCCCCCCCGGCCCCCCATACGAGGCTGGTGCTGCACAGCATACCCGGCTGGCACGAGGTCCCCCAGAACTGGCCCAGCCCCGTCGTCCAGCCAGGTTTCTGTAATGCACACATGGTCTGCTGCCCAATCCAGGATGAGATCCCGGATGACTGGGGCCTTGTTCACTACAGACCTTGCGTTCAACAGCATCAGCCCCCCACCGGTGGATCCTGGACCCTGATCCATCCTCATCCCTGGTGTGGGGGTGACCCACCTAACCTCCACCAGGAACCTGGTCCCCTGGGAGGACGAGTCACTTGCCCCCAAGGACCATACCGTCCACGTCCCAGAACCACCCCTATAGCCGCTCCCTCCCCCCATCCGCTACCTCCTGGCCCCAACCTCTGGGCTGCCC
>QEPC01003194.1:6863817-6876748 GCA_003113815.1 Sphenodon punctatus
GCCCCAGCAGCAGGTGTCAGCGGCGGCAGCGGCGGCGGCAACAGCGGCGGTGGCGGCGAGGCAGGCAAGCCCCCCCGCACCAGCAACAAGCAGGTAGGTGGTGATGGTCTTCCCCCTGCAGGCTTCTCTACTGGCCCATGCCCATGCTGCCACCATGGGTCTGAGGCAGGGATGACTCCCCACTCCCCCCGCCCCCCCATACTCTCACCATGGGGGAATGCCACCCCACCCCCTCTCCCCCTAAAATACACAATTGACCCACCGGCATATTATGCCCCCTGTGATCCCCGAAGGGCCCCAAAGGGCTGCACCCTTTGGCTGCAGCCCTTCGGCTCACGGCCTCATGGTTCGTGACAGGCGGCTCCTTTAGTGCCCCCCGCCCCGAGGTCACTTCCGGGTGCGGAGTCACCGGGGTCACGCCAGGTCTGCTGGCTCTCGTGGCCCCCCCAGCCCCCAAAGTCACCTTTCTAATGCTGCTCCTCTCCCCACAGATGGCAAGCAGCGGGGGATCAGCAGTGGTGGTGACGGCAGCTGAGCTTGGCGGTAGCAGGGAAGCTCCACTGGTACGTTTCCACACACTGTTTTATGTGGTCACTCCTACTTCATACTGGGAGTAATTTACCCCTGGGTAGAAGTAGGTAAACTACCCAGGAGCAAATCTTTGAGAGGACAATATACTATCAGCAGCTCTTAACCATTAATTGGACAGCGTTTCTGCTGCCATCAGAGGAAAGAACTAAACTCTCAGATCAAATGCAAGTAAGTTTGTTTTTAAAAATCTGTTTAGCATGTGGCAACTGCCATATTTATGGCATCAGAGAAATAAAGCAACTAATTGGGTGAATTGTGTGAATATAGTAACAGAAGGGCTAGAATACAGAAAGCCTGTCCAAGCAGGCAAACTGTACAGCCTAATTAATGGTTGCACCGGCTGCTTATTTAAATTGGGAAACTTGATCTTCATGAAGCTGAGTTATCTGCTTTAAGTGCCTCTAAAAAGTTCCTTGCTTGTAGTCTTGTGGAAAGAGCAAATTCTGGTTTTGGATACAGATGGGGGAAGATGGCCTAGCAATTAAGATGCTAGCTGGAGACCTGAGAGGCCTGGGTTTCGGTTTCCTACTTTACATTCTGAATAGCCTTGGACAAGTCTCTTTGTATGTCAGTTCCCCACTTTATAATGTATTAATATAATCTAAGGCACATGTCCCCATATAATAGTTCGGCCCTCCTCAGAGAGTATTGTGAAGATAAATACAGTCTTCAAATACGTTGAAGACTGTGGCAGTGGGGACTAGGTAAGTGTCTTGGATGCATCTTTTATTAGCCCTCGAGCTTAAGTGGAGGAAGAGGACCTAAATTTAAGGATGATTCAAATGGACAGAAGGTACAAAATTTAGGTATGGAAAAAATGCAAAATTTGCATTCCATCCATGCCAGTGTTCTGAGCTTCAGCCTGCTTTGTACTGGACATAACCTAAACGATATTATTGAGAAACGCAACCAGTTTTGCCCATTGCTACTTTTTCAGTTGGTATGTATCCTTTCCGTGAAACACAGAATTATTGGAGGTCTTGTAAGAATTAACAAATTATTTGACCTTGGGCATCTTTAGACATAACAAAGATCAGGTGTCAAAAACCCGAAGCGTGTGTTTGGCCATTGTGTGTAAACGCCATAACAATCCCAACACCAATTTAGCCACCCATTGAACACGCAATGTGAACACCATTGCATCACAAAGACAATTTGCATGTTTTGGCTGAACACGTGGCCAACGCTGTGTCTAATGATATTGCGTGGCGAGTTAGTAGGTACAACATGAGGAACGAGGCGGCAGCGCTTGCGTGCTGAGATCAGGTGGCGAGCAAAACGCCGATTTGCCCCAAGATGGACTGTGCATCTAAGCAGCGCCACGTGGTGAACACAGGCCCAAACTGGTGTTAACGAGGTCAAAACACATTCATACACCTGTTGACGTTATGTCTAAAGACACCCATTGTCGGTAGATTCTTTACCACGTCACGATACTAGGAGGCATGACCCTTTGAGTGATTAGCATGGATAGTAGCCATTCATCTGACATGAGTCCTCGTGAACTGAAGGGGCCTTGCACCAGTTCTAAGAGTTTGTGCCAGTACCAACAACTGGAGAATTGCACTGACCCTGTAACGTAATCAGTCTGCACCCGTTTATGAATCATATCATGCACTGGTTGTTTATCAGTTCTGTAGCACTTTCAGTGTTCAGAGTGCTCTACAGTCCTTATCTTTACCAACTTCATGATAATAGGAGCATGATTCTTTGAGCAATTAGCATGGATACTAGCCATTAGTCTGACTTGAGTCGGTTCAAGTCATCCTTAAATTTAGTTAATTGTTATACCAGCCCTGTGAGGTAGGTTATTATTATATCTATTTTATAGATAATGACCTGGCCAAGGCCACCCTGATTTCCCATGTCCAGGTCCAAAATCTTATTCTCTAGGCTACACTGGCTGTGTTAGACAACAATCGACCAAAACCGAGTACTTTTAATTCTTTACCATATGCCCCATAGATGCAAATGATGCATAGCCATGTTGTTTGCCTAAATCAGGACTGGGGAATCTTTTCCCTCCCATGGGCCACATTGAAAATGAGTTCAGGCTCCACAGTCTGGATAGGAGTTGGGGACAGGAGTGCTTAAGGGATGTACTCCAGATGGGAGAAGGAAGTGAAGGGTCCAGATCATGAATCTATGGCATAGATGCATCCTGTATTCTTGAGTGCATGCCCTGATCTCTCCTCTTTCAGGGAAAAGCTCACTCTTTCACTTGAACATATAGGGCCTGGATCCATGGGATAGTTCCAAGAACTGAAAAGGGGCCAAATAAAAGCAGCCATTTTGGGCATCCAGATTTGACCTACAGGCCAGAGGCTCTCCGCTCCTGGTTTAAATAATAATAACCCATATTTGCAGTCACTGCCACCCATACCATAACTAATGGCACCGCACAGGAAAATATGAAAGAACATTTCATTCAGAAATGTCCCTCTGTACGAAGTACTTATAACTAAATAACAATGATGCTTTCCATTTCTGTAGCATTAATGGATCTGAAAGCATGTTGTAAATGTTTATTGATTAAGCCAGTAGATTCTAGGTTTACGGCGCAATGGACTGTAACAAATACTTGAAAATTTTTGTGGCTCACCATGTGGTTGGCAGCTGCTGCATAAAATGGGAAGCTTTCATTTCTGCCAGCACTAACGTGTGTGTGTGTGTGTGTGAGAGAGAGAGAGAGAGAGAGAGAGAGAGAGAGAGATGCAGATGTACTAGCCGTGGCTTTCTCTGCCCTCTCCCTCCCTGCAGAGATGTTTGGAGCACTGATGGGGATCAGATAGCCTGTTTTGCGATAACTGTGGCCACAGTAAAACGGTTAGCTGGGAAGAGGAGTAAAAGTCCCGTTAGTGGTTAGGTTACTTGTTCCTCAATGAATCATAAATTTGATGGTGTTGATGATGTTGATCCAAACATCTGTGCCAGGATATAATGATTTTAGTACAATCAAATCTTACTATAACAAACCCTGCTTTTAATGAACCCCTGCTTATAACCAGAGAGAGAGGTTGGAATGGGCACTGGTGCAAAAGATGGAACGGGCCCGCTCGGGTTTGTTCAGTATTGCCGAATACATTCATGTTCCATTTGCATGTGACCCCCTCCCCCCACCCCCAGGCTTGTGGGCTCTGGTGCAGCTACCACCTGCAACTCTGGGTGTTTTTAGACCAGCACGCCTCCACCCATCATGCATGTCACAGGGCTGCATAGGGCAGCAATGGGGCCCTGCAACATGCATGATGGGTGGGTAATGGGTAGGAAGGTGCTTGTCTAAAAACACCCTCAGATAACGATACCCTTCCTTATAACAATCCTAACTTCAAGGGGTTCAACTGTCAGTGTAGTCTAGTTGATACTGTGGGTAATGCATGTGGTGGCGGTGTGGCAGCAGCCTGACATGGCCGGGAGAGGAAACATGACCACAGCTGAGCTGCCAGGGAGGGCAGGGAGAAACATGAACATGCGGCTGGCCGACCCCAACCCCGCACTGTGCCCACCACCCTGCCCTCCCACCATGACGAGCAGCCATGACGGCCAGACATGGTGGACCCAATCCGGGCCACGTTGGTGACCCCCTGGGAACAGATGTGATAGTCCGTTGTGGCTCACTTTGGCCCGGGTGGGCAGGCCTTAGCTCAGGCTGTGACCTCTGAGGTTTTCTGAGGTCACAGCCCTGAGCAGTCCCAGGCCAACGTCTGCCAGCACCTGCACACATGTGCAGGTGAGTGAAGTCTGGGCCACAGCAGGACGCTTTCACATCTGGTTTTACCCTGTGTTGGACTTGGACCTATGAGACTGGGGTTCAAATCCAACATTAACCATGGAGTCTCTGGATGGCCTTGGGCAAGTCATTCTCTCTGACTTGGTTCCCCATCTGTAAAATGGGAATAATAATGACCTACCTCACAGGTGTGTTATGAGAATAAACTAGATAAGGATTGTAAAGCACTTTGAATATGGGAAATGCTATAAAATGATAAAAAATAATAATGTTTGTTTGGCACTCAGCTCTCGCCATGACCATAATAATAATAAATGTGTATTGCCAAAATCTACAACAAAGAACACCTTGATATAATGAAGTTCCTCTCTGATCCCAAGTGGTTTTGTTATTCTGAAGTTCAACTTCACAACATTTTTGTCTGTGGTCTTTATCAATAGTTTGTTAAATTCAAAGGCAGCAACACTACAACTTTGGAAACTTCCCAAGAGTGAAATCTGTACTCCAGTTTGTAACTGAATTTATTTTCAGGTACTTCTGTGTGTGGATTAATTTTTTAAATAAGGAGCTGTCTGAAATTTAAAACAGAGGGAAATAGCAATAAAGTAGGCAAATACATGATTTGAATTAGCAAAGCATCCTGTTTAGAACTGGGCTACTTTACCAACTTGGAAATAAATGAAACTCGAGGTTAACACTACCGGATTATGGATGAAATGTGCACATCCACCCACATTGCATTCAAGCGTAACTGATAGGCCTCTTCCTGCAATTAGCAGAGTTTCTTGGAAAATTGCTGCTTTGGATTCAAGCAGTAATATGGGCTGGCAGAGCCACGCTGCTCTCAGCTGCCTTGGGAAATAGCGTTCTCCCAAGGCATGCCACAAATATTTCATTCATTCATGTTGCACTTGGGCTGATCCAGCGGAAGGGCCAGCGAGATCAAGCTCCTTTTATTGTTTTGGCTTCCTCTCTTGCAAAATGCTCACAGAAGGAGCCCTGCCATGCCACTGGCAAACGTCCAACATACTCAGCCCTTTGTGTCCGCTTGTGCATGTGACCTACTTAGGTCCCCATATTACACTGTGAGAAGGGCCAGCTCCTTCATTTCATATTGTGTCCTGAAACCGGTGTATTCAGTTGGATGCGCTGGCCCAGACTAAACAAAGATGGGCACCTCTTCCAGGGCAGAATGTCAGAAATCATTAATTTGAATAAATTTGCATGTGCTAGGACAAGTAAATGTATGCAAATTTTAAATAGCTCATTGCCTAAGGCTGAGGCTGATCCAGTAAAAAAAGATAAGGTGTGTGTGTGTGTGTGTGTGTGTGTATGTATGTGTGTATATATAGAGAGAGAGGGACAGGGAGAGGGAGGGGGCAGGGGGGGTAATCGTTTCCCTCCCAGGGATACTTTGAAAATTAGTACAAGCTTCAGGAGCCACACAGAAGTTGGGGGGCAGGAGGGCTTAAAGAGTATGCTCAGGATAGGAGAAGGAAGAAGAGAGTCCAGATCATGGATCTGTCCCCTGTCCTGGAGTACCTGCCCTCATCTACACTCCTTTTCCCTGAGTTCATTCTTTCAGGACTTGGGGGTAGGAAATGGATCCAGGGACCAGATCCAGGAACTGGAAAGGGGCCAAACAAAAACAATCACAGATTGCATTTGGCCCCTGGGCCTGATATTCCTAAACCCTGGCATACGGGAATGGGGAGGTAAAGTAGCAGAGGGGCAGGCCAGGGTGTAGGATAAGCTGGGTACAGCCAGGGCCAAAGGAATGTTGGTTGGAATATAGAGTCAGTGGGGCCAGGGAGTGGTTATAGGGACATGGGGTGCTGAGACTGCAAGATAGTGATGCTTATTCAGGACTTTGTGTCTGGATTGGAATATCAAATGTCCAGAAATGAGACTCCCAATTCCTGGACTGTCCAGGTAAAAATCAGACAGGTGGCAACCCTAGACTAAGTTACTTTTGAACAGGCCTGATAGCACAAAAGGGATGGACATCCTACATTTATGGGAAGGAGCATAACAAGGAATTCAGCGTTGTCAGACATGAGAGCACTGGAAGTCCCACTCATTTACCCTTGTTCACAACCACTGCTACAAGTGGGGGCAGACCCTATAGTCCCGTTTCTGCTGTTGGGATTGGAGGCAAAGGCAGTCAATCACTGCAGGCTGATTCATGCCACCTGTGTCATGCGATGTGAGACCTAAATTTGAAGAAATTAGATTCTCCCTTCAGAAAATTCAAAGGGGAAAGGCTCCTCCTGTCCCCACCCCCTTGTTATGCCTCTTATTTTTAGAGCTCATTTTCCCCATTGCAAACACACCCAGTTCCACATTCTTAGTGTTGTGTAAAATCCTTACCATCGCTTTGTGTTCCCTGACGATCCCTTATTCGCTGCCACCTTGTGCAAGAAGTAAGCATTGAAATGCAGGGAAATCATCAGCTGTGCCGGTTTGCCTTGCTACCGGAGAAGGCAAGCACAGATGAAGGGACAAGTGGTGGCTTTTGCAAGGGGGAAGGGTATTGTGTGAATAAGGCCTATGAGATGGGAGAGAGATCCCAATGAGAGTTTGGTGTCTCATTCTGCCATGCCTAATGCAGATTCACATGCATCCCACTATGAGCGTCACACAGCTCTTCTTCACACAGGTGTGAGAAAGTCAGTCAAATGGTTCACAAAGTGTGTACACCTTCACCAAAAGACACTGGTTCATTGAAAGGTATCCTCTCAATTACTCTGTCTCTTGTCTGTGCAGGAGAGCCAGTGCCTAAGCTCCTCCTGTTTCCATTTCTGTGAACTCTCCTCTTCTGGTAGAAAAACCTACAGCTGGGGTGGGGTACCTTTTGCCTCCCACAGGGCCACTTAGAAAATTAGTGCAAGCTCTATTGACTGGATAGGAGTTAAGGGAATTGGTGCTGCTCTGGATGGATGGATGGATGGGTGGAAGGAAGGAAGGAAGGGGAGAGTCCATGCCATGGATCCATCCATTATCCTTGACTGTGTGTCTTATCCTTTGTCGGCACATTCTGAATGAGACAGGATACCAAAGGTGGAGTTTTAAATGGCCGCACTCATTATTATGCCAGATCTTAATTAGAATAGGTGGGGGAAATCGCCTAATGCGATTCGAGTCCAGTACTTAACCTAACTGAAAACACGCTAACCACAGGGGTGGTTTCGATATACCATCAATTACCATCCCCTTACGAAAACAACGTCTCCCACCCCTCCTGCGGCACCAGCCACGGATGAGGGGAACCAAAGTCCTTCTGGATCTGAGTAAGGAGGGAGGTGCCTGCAGCGTAGGGACCATACATATCCCTACCGCCCTTGCTGGTCACCCCTCCCAGGGAGGCTATCTCACCGCTTGCCATACCCTGTTTTTGCGGCAGGTGTGTCCTCCCCACTTATGCTAATCCAAATATATAACCTCAAATTGCAGTACGGGACCCCTGCCACTAAGGGACTGCCAGACGGACCTGCCCCCCACCTCAGCTTATACTAACCTAGGACTTGGACTAGCTTCTCCTTCAGGGTCTGTAGGTAGCAGTCACTTCCCTCAGGGGACAGGTGAACCCCATCCTTTCGGAACAGTTCTGGCTGCTTGTGTGACAGGGCATAATTGTGGATACTGTCCCCTCCCGGCCCTGCTAACCACCTGCCTATGTCCCTATTGATCATCTTCCTGGTTTTGTCTATCTTCCTCGGGTGTACAACCTTGCCCCAGGACATTCATTCCACCAGGTCAGTCCACATAAAAAATAAATAAATAATACGTTTATTTGCGGCGAAAGCCAAAACCAAAAAGAAAAAAAAACACAATAGACAATACAATGAACAAACGAGTCATCCCATACCAAACCCATTCATAAGATAAAGTAATCGGGATTACTAAACAATACCAACAAAACACAGAGTATACAATTATCTAGGAAAGAAACAAGCGTACCACAACTACTGACCCTCACTCTATGGGCTGCCTAAAATTTAAGAACAAAATACGTAGATTTAATTCTAACATCAAAAAGTGAGCAACTGCACCCGTAATTGAGGGGTCCACATCGGCTAAGGCCAGATGCAACAGATTCTGTTCGGTTCTCCCCTGATATCTCCGGAGAAAAGTAGAAAGATACTCGGAACGGATGGTATCATACAGATGACAATTGAAGAGTATATGTTGGACTGTCTCTACACTTTGCCTATCAAAAGGGCAGAGACGCTCAACAAAGGGTAGGGCCGTCAGACACCCCTCCAGTAGGGCTGTTGGCAAGGCATTTAGCCTCACACACAAAAGCAAATGCTTCCCCCGAGGCAGAATGGCTGAGGATAGATAGGCCGCCATCCCCCAAACTGGTCTAATAAAGGGAAGTTAATCCACCATGTGTGCCAAGGCTCTAATTAAGGCTGTCTCCTCCTGAAAATCCTGGTCCTGAAGCCTTCTTAGAATGGCACTCGTCATAACCCCCAATTCTTTGCCCGCCCAATAATCCGGGTGAAAGCCTAATTTACAGAGGAACAGCTCCACTGCCCGTTGCCAAGAGCTCCTATAAGTGTCCTCCTTCCAAAACATTATCAGCCCCCGCTCCTGGGATGTGTGTAGCTTGGCCCAGAATTTCAAAACAAGGGCCCAAGCTTCCACAGACCATCGGCGTTGGCCTAACTCGGCCCTAATCGCCACGAAGGGAGTACCATTTGGAATCTTAAGCAGCCCTTGGAAGAAACGCGCCTGAAGACTGTTGAGTTTCCCCACCCACGGGGATGCATAAGGCATCCCGACTTCTGCCCTGTATAGCACTTGGGCGCGGACCTTGGTATTTAAAACCTTGGCCGCTGGAGCTATTGCACGTTTCCCAGAGCAAGCGAATAACGCAGCAAGAGAAAAAGAAGTTCCCCTTGCAACCGATAAAGCATTTTCCACATGCATTTTCCACGTCCCTGCTGACTGGAAAAGCAAGCCTAAATTGACTTGCGAGATGTTATGACTACCCACCCTCCACTGGGACACCAGCTGAGAGCTGGAGAATACAAGAATATGAGATTTCTCATAATTTATCGCAAGCTTACTCTGGAGGCAAAAATCTGAAAAGCACTGGAGCTGACGCCTTAGGCCAACTTAGCTTGCGACAATATTGCAATATCGTCGGCATAAAGTAAGGAACTGACTGGATGCTCAGCCAGTTTTGGAGGATGGAAGGAGGGAGAGGCTAACAAAGGCACTACTTGGTTAATGAATAAATTAAAAAGAAAAGGGGCAAGGACACAGCCCTGCCTAACACCGGTATAGGTGGGAATATCCTCTGTAAGGTGGCCGGCCAAGTCTGTCTTCACTGCCAATGAGGTATTACCATGCAAAGAATGGAGTAGTCCCAAGTAAACGCTTGTCTATACCCATAGCGGCTAGCCTCTCCCATAAGAGACATATTAACTAAATCAAATGCCGCACGAGGATCGAGAAATGCAACATATAGCCTACCATTTCTAGCCCTATATTTCTCAATGAGGTGCTGGAGAATCAAACAGTGCTCCACGGTGGAGTGTCTCCGTTGGAGCCTGGCTTGTTCTGGAAATAAATATCTATTTTGGGTTGTCCAGGCACAGAGCTTGGAAAGCAGCCATTTGCCATAGATCTTTGAGATGGTACACAAGAGGCTAATAGGCCTATAATTGGCTGGGGAAGCCCAATTCCCCCTTTTTAAAAATCGGCACAACCACTGCTTTACTCCAAATTGGGGGGAACATGCCTGTGTTATTGATGATCAAAAAATGGGAAGCCAACCTAGGGACCCACCAATCGATAGAATGCTTTATCAAGTCTATGGAAACAAGGTCCGGACCCGGTGCCTTACCCTTCTTAAATGAGCTTATGATGTTCACCACTTCGGAGGCCAAAACTGGTGACCAAATGGGGGCTGTGATTAATTCCAGGGTCGATGAAGAGGGTTTAGAAAGAGCTTGGACTCCTGCATAGAGTCCACAAAAGTGAGAAACCCAGAGCTCATCTGGCACCGTAACCAGCGAGTGACCAGCTCTGGGCTTACCCTATCTGTTTATTAAATTCCAAAACATCCTGCCATCCTTGGCAGAAACTGCAGCCAATATTTTAGCCCAGTAGCAATCCCAGTAGGTAGTTTTCTTTTGATTAAGGATGTTCTTATACTGCTTCCTAACCCTAAAGTACTGGGTGGGGGGTTCTCCTGCCCCCCCCCCCCCGGTACTCCCTGTAAAGTTGTACTAACTGTCTCCTAAGAGCCCTACAGTCCTGGTCATACCAAGGTTTGGAATAACTGGGGACAGAACTTGTCCTAACCGAACCAGGGATCTGGGAGCACAAAAAACAGGTTAAGTCCCCCATCAAGTGGGAGAATTGGTCAATAGCAGCTGACTGGGAACACTCACCAAAGTCAAGCTGCAAAGTTATGAGCAAGTCCCTTACTTTAGCCAGCCTGGCCTCATCAAGTTTAATTGAAACATGGCGGGAAGCACTAGAAGGCTTCTCACAGGAAAGCAAATCTGAGCCCAAATTAAGAATAGCAAGATCCAGAGCCAACGGGAGATGGTCACTCCCTTGGCAATTTCCAACTTCAAAATGCCTAATCATGGGGGCTATGTTGGGGGAAACTGCTATATAATCCCCTACACTGGATCCTGTTGGGCCCAAATAAGTAAATTCCCCTGGACAATCACTGAAACCTACACCATTCAAAATAAACAGGGAGGCCTCTGTCAATAATTTAAAGAAAAACAAACCAGAGGTGTTAATAATTTTATCTTTAGAGTACCTGGGTCCCAGGGGATTTGATTCCTGATTACTCCAGCCATATGGGATCAGAACCTCATCAGAAGAACCCAGACGGGCATTAAAATCCCCCATTAATATAATCCTTGCTGATGGATAAGTGTGAACAGCTTCCTCCAGTGCTTCTCTAATTTGAGACCAGTACCTGATATTATAATATCTGGCATTGGCAGGCAGAATGTAGGCAATGGCCAAGATAATAAAAAGCCCCCTGGAGTTCAAGACCAATAACAATAAATTTGGAGTCTTGAGGAAAACTGCAACAATGTCCTTCTGTAGGGACTGAGCACTAAAGCAAACAAGACCCCCACTTGGGCGGCCCTTATTATGTCTTTCAGCAGGGATATAATGTACTATGTAAGAACCAAAGAAAGGCTGCATGGTGGCCCATGTTTCCTGAAGGGCTATAATATGAAAAGTATTAAGAAACACTCTAACATCTGGGATCCTGGACAATCTAGCCCAGCCTGCAACATTCCAAGAGCAGATCTTAAGTGAATCAGATTTATGGCACTGCCCGTGTCAGGCTCCAAGCGAGTCCGGGTCAAAAGAAACCTCGATTTGAGTCTGGTTGGAATTTGTTGCCTGATATCCCATCACTCCTGCCTCCCCAGAAAACTCTGGAACAGCTGAAGCAGAATGAGGAACCGGCTTCTGGATTGCCCCTTTACCACAGAAATTTCCCAGATTAGCCAGATCTGAGAAGACTGAAGAGGCAAAATCCATAGAATCCACATCTAAGGGAGAGGGCAAGGAGACTATCTGCTGGGTGGACTGCGATTTGGGCGGCAGTACTGGTTGGACTAGGAGAGTGGGCTGAACTGGAGACATAGCAATTTGGGTCAGCCTAACATTTATAGGATCTCTATGGGCACTATTGTCCCTGCCCCCCTGGGATCTCCTGCTGGCGGTCTTATTTAGAGTTCACATTGGGCCAGCTGAGGTACCTACCCCGGGGGCCACCTGAGGAGGGCGGGCTACTGTATCCATAAAAACCTCCCCCATAATAACCCCCCAGGAAACGAATAGATCTGATTTGGAATGGAGATAATCACCCATCTGAGGGGAAAGGAAAAACACTACCACTCTTTGCAAGTGCCCCATAGCTGGAAGAATTTGCAATTCCCTTATCTGGCGATATGGAAAAGTATGGGCCAGTATAGATGAAAAGTGACGTTGCAGAGCCAACTTAGAATGCCAGCTAGGAGAAAAACCATTGGGAAGGGGGTATATCACCAGAGAGATGGCATGTGTATTGACTGATAGTGAAGAAGATGAGGGGACAGGAAGCCTCTGTCCCCCGGGACCCTGAGCCATAGTCTGAGGGCCCTGGGGACGATTCCTCTCCCCCCCCCCCTCCTGCCTGGGGTCCATAGCCCCATGCACTCCACTATTGGTTTCCAGAACCCCCTTCCCTACCTGGGGGCTATGTGAAATGATCTACCAAAGATTTCAAACTATTCCCCAGGGAAACCAAACTACTCCCAATCCTTTCGAGTTGCATAAACAGTTTCTTAGCCAGGTCGGTTATAAGCAGACACTGATCCCCCAACAGTTTGTAGAGGAGAGTATGAGTCTCTAGGGACACAGTCTGCCCAGAGGCACTTGCAGTCCACTCAGGGGCGGCTGGTGGGTTTTTATGTTGGAGGGGCACTGGGGCAGTAAGGCCGGTGGGCCTAGGGGCGGAGCCAGGGGGACAGTAGGCCAGTGGCATGGCATAACCCAGCAGTAAGGAGTTCCCAGGGTTAACATCGGATGGAAGAAAACACAGTCTACATGCACATCAAGCTTAAAATAAATAAT
>QEPC01003194.1:6877216-6891739 GCA_003113815.1 Sphenodon punctatus
GAAACAGCCTGGGTGCGTGTGTGCTGGGGAAACAGCCTAGGAGGGGTGCGGGGTGGGGGGGAAATAGTCTAAGGGGGGGTGCGGGGGAAACAGCCTGGGGGGGGTGGGGGGACAGCCTAGGGGGAGGATGGGAGCCTATGGGGCTGGGGTGCGGGGAGGGTGCAGGCAGGGTGTGGAGGGGACAGATATCAATTCTTACCTCAGTGCTGGCTCCGGTGGTCTTCGTCCTGGACTGCGCTGCAGGCAGTGGGGACTTGAGGTTTTTTTTATTTTAAATTGCCCACGTGTCCTGCTCTCCTCTGCGGAGGCAGGACTCATGGGCAATTTAAAAAAAAACAACCCACACACAACGTTCCCTGCCTTGCCGCGCCCCCCGCCATTCAGAGCGGCAGATTGGGGGTGGGGGGGGAGCGGCACGGAAGCGGCTGGCCTGGCGGCGGGCAGTTGGAGAGCTGTGCTCTCCAACTGCGCACCGGCAGCCATGTTCTTCTTTCAGCATGTGAGGCAGGGACAAGCGCATGCGCACTGCTCCCTGCCTCAGGCGCCTGGCCCAAGGCATCTCGCCAGGGCGTTTTCAACAAGTGCCCTGGTGAGAGTTTTCCTTGCGCCCATTGAGCGCAATGGAAAGCCCCTAGCCCCTCCCTTCACAGCACGTCCTATACGTGCTGTGGAAGGAGGAGCTCAGCTGCCCAAATCGCGTTTTCAATGTTAAATGCGGTTGGGCTTAGTTTTTTTGACCCTTCTGGGACCCACTCCTCAGGAGTGGATCCCGGAAGTAAGTGAACTGACAGCGCCGCAGCAGCCTCTGCTCTGAAGCAAAGGCAGAGGCTACTGCGGTGCTGTGTTTTGTTTTTTTAAAAATACAAACGGCGGCAGCAGGCCCTCAGGCTTGGGGAGTCAGTGCCCCAAATTTCCTGGGGGGCCAGCCGCCACTGAGTCCACTTCTCCTCAAGCCGGTGGAGCGCCGAAGGGGTAGAAGCCACCTCCAGACCAGATCTTTCTTCATACGGCTGAAGGCTAGCCTGTGAAAGGCATGGGGACAAGGACAAAGAACCCCCTGAGGAAACACAAGTGTTACTCTCTCCCACCTCCACCTTCTCACCAGACTTGCTGGAGGAAAAAAGTCCAATTTCTTCTGCTTGGGAGAGGGTTGGCTGATATGCCGCTGGAGACCAGGTCGTGCTCGCTTCCTGGACATGATTAGACGATCACTTATACTGCAAAGAGTGTCGGGACGACCCCAGCCCTACAGCCCTTAGGTGCGCACGCCGCGAGTTAGGCGGCGCTTTATCGTCGCTGAGCTGCTCCGGCCACGCCCCCACCGCAGGTGTCACTCAGCGCCCGCTCAGGATCAGCTGCTACTCAAGTGCGGATCTCCATTCTCCCTCTCTGTCAAAGCAGGGCCACTGGGCAGCTGGCTTGCGGGAGCCCAACCCGCACCCTCGGTTTTCCCAAGGGCCACTTCTCAAAGGCGCCGCGAGTTGGGCGGTGCTTTATCACCGCTGAGCTGCTCTGGCCACACCCCCACCGCAGGTGTCACTCGGCGCCCGCTCAGGATCAGCTGCTGCTTGGGTCCGGATCCGCTCTCCCTCTCTGTCAAAGGAGGGCCACTGAGCAGCCGGCTCGCGGGAACCCAGCCCGCACCCTCGGTTTTCCCAAGGGCCACTTCTTCGTCCAAATAATGAGAGTAGATGGGAACAACTTTTTTATCTCCTACACGTCACTCTTGACATTCTTAATGAGTTGAACACCCTTCAGTTGTGACAAGTCATTCTTGCCCAGATGGAGGACTTTGATTCCAGTGGGGAGGGCCCTTGTAGTGCACCTCGAAACTGGGCAGCAGCTGGTGCCATCTCATGCAGCTACGACCCTTCCACCGGATCTCTGCTTGGGCTGACAAACCCAACTGGGTTCCCCACTGAGACTGACCTGCAGCCTTGGCCACCCAGCTTACCAAGCTGTGGCCAATGATCCAGACTTGCCTTCGCCAGCAAACAGCTGTACCTGAGGAAGCAAATAGACAGTTCGGTGATGGTAAAGACGGGGCCTGACGGATATAGATAGATATGTTTTTATTGTTGGCCACATGGCCATATGACCAGAACACCCCTGAGTGCCAGAAGCCCACCATCATCACAAAACTGGTGGCCCCGATGCAGAATGAGCGGGATCCAAAATCCATCATGGGCAGGTCGAGGTAGGCCATGGCAGCTCTCAAGACCGCTGTGAATTGGTGTCTAGTCAGGAAGCCACCACTGGCATGTCAAAAAAGGGGGCAGGGGTCTGAGGGCGGATGGCAAGGTATTCCTCCATGGCATGGATTGGGCACAACTCGGAGGACCCAGCCCTGTTCAGACTAATCCAACTGCCCCCTGCCTCTCTGATCAGTTTTGGATCGGCGGATCCACAGGGACGTTGATGATGGCGCAATTTGAAAGTCCTCTATGCTTGTGGCCCTACCTGTAGCACCCTGGCTGATTCGGCTACCAGTTCACTCACCCAAAAGACCCTGAAGAAAGCTATTTTGAATACTGCCCTAAACAAACAGACCTCATAACTATCAAAACAAACTTCAGGCAGGACCCCACATATGTCCAACAGCAAAGGGGGATGGTAATGGGGACACGTCTGTCCAGGGTGATGTCTTGCGGCCAGGACCAGCTCTCAAGCAGGCGCCTGGCAAAGAAACCCCTATGTGGGGTGGCTGACCTGCCAGGTTGCTCATAAACCCCAGTGCCGCCAGCTTGTCGGCTATTGTGCCAGCCGCTGCCACTCTCCTCTTCAAGTATAGGGTGAACTGAAGCTACCGTGTCCAGCTCTATACCCAGGTATATCAATTTGGTGGTTGGTCCCTCCAACTTCTCTGGTGCCAAGGGGATCCCGATCTCGTCTGCTACCTGCTGGAAGGTCTGCAATGCATCAACTCCCAGCATTCCCTTGTGGGACCAATTCCTGACCAATGAAGAGGAAGTCATCGAGATAGTTCATGACTTCCCTCGCGTCAGTCTGCTGCCGCACCACCCATTTGACCAGGGAGCTTAATCTCTTGAAAGCTGAACAAGAGATTGAACAGCCCATGGACATGGCCTTGTCAAAATAGTAATGGCCTTGAAAATGGAAGCCCGGTAGTGGAAAACTGTCCAGATGAACCGGAAGTAGGCGAAAGGCGGACTTAATGTCACACTTTGCCAGAAAGGCGCCATGACCACAGCGCCTGACCAATGCCACTGCTGAATTGAATGATGCTTAGTGAACGGATGTAAGCTCCCTGGGTATGGCGTCATTCGCTGACCTGCCTCATGGGTGTGAGAGATGATGAATTAGGTCAAATTTGCCTGGGACCTTTTTGGGGACCACTAACAAAGGGGAAATGAGCGTATTGGGAAAAGGGAGCGTCGGGAAAGGGCCAGCCACCCTCCCTTCACCCCCTCCTTGTCAAGCTTGGTACGGATGACGTGCTCCAACCCCGCTATGGACTTCAGATTGAGGGAAGCCTTGTGCTGCTGGACAGAGCCCGTGGGGATCCTGAAGCCTTCACTAAAGCCTTCAACAACGTACCAGAGCTCTTCCTTGTTCGGATGTTCCCAGAGGGCCAGTTCAAGCAGCTTGACCCTAACCGGTATTGAGGCTCTTTGCTGAGCTACCGGCAACGCTTCCCCCTTGAGCACCCCTCCCCAGGGGTCCAGTGTTGGATTTTCCCTTTGCCCAGGGTTTGGACCTGGGGCATGCAGAGGCTGCATGGTGCCTGCTACAGTTCGGGCAGGCATGTTGAATCTACAAGCCACCTGGGAGCATTTTCCTAAGTGGCTGAATTCCCAGCACTGCCCCACAACATTCCTGGCCGCCTTTTTTCCTTCGTCACGAAAGGAATTGCTGGCGGACGCTGCGCTTCCCTTGGCCAGCAGGTAGCCGCTGTCCGATCTGGGGGCATTGCCTGTACCGCTCATGCAATTCAGCCACAAATAATTTGCATAAAAGTCCCAGCAAAGGCCCAGGGTGTACGGTACTGAAGCCATGCCCCTGAGGGGCCGGACTCGTATGCTCGTCAGACTATGTCTGCGTACTTTGAGGTATGCGACACAGCCGGGGTAAGCCTGGATCATTACCGCATGGAAGATAGAAAAGGCTGCTGTCCAGTTGCTCCAATTTCTCTCGGCCTTAGGACGCTTAAAGCGCTCCTTATCTTTTTTGTCCTCCTGCTCCACTGGATAGACAATGGGATCGCTGAACAAGAGGGCAAATATATCCATGTTTTCTCCCCGCCAGATCCTTTACTTGGTAACTGGGAGAAGGTGATCTCCTATGGGGGCAGATACATCTGAATACCCTTCCCCGGGGGGGGGGGGTTGTCTGGCTACTGCGCCCAGGGTGTAATCTTGCCCAAGGGGGGGGGGGCAGCACGTGGGGACCAAGCCTGCAGTGCTTGGGCTGTTTGCGACTGACCATTGCCCAATTGAGCGGTGGGGTGTTGCTGTTGCGGAGCATAAGCAGCCCTGCTCACCCCAGGAGTGGGGGTGGGGAGAAGGGCCACCGGGACCCATGCCCCATTGCACCATACTAATTGGGTGGACCCCTCCCATTCTCCATGGGGGCGTGCTGCTGAAGTGCCAGGGACGTACCCCCGCCCAGGGCCAGCCGCCGCAACGCTGGCCCTTCCAGCACCCTGGGGTGCCCAGGGCCCAGTTTAAAATTCTAACCCTGCACTCCTGTAACCCAATCATTGGGGGAGTACCCCTACTTCACCTGAGTCGCATGGCCCAGACGGGGGGAGCAACTCTTGAGGGGCCAGTGGCTGCTGGGCCTGCTGATTCGCCATTGCCTGAATGGCCTGCTCTAGGGCATCAATCCTGCATTGGAGATCCCCTTCCTCCTGGTCCTGGGGGTCTGGCTGTTCATCCAGCTGGTCCATGTGCGGCCCTGGTACATCCCTGTAAGGGAAGAAAAGGGGCTCCCCTCCCGAGTTTCCCGCCCGCCCAAGGAGGCAGGCAGCACGGGCAGTCTCACCAGTCCCCCCCCCCCCGCTCCCCTAGGAGGGGAAGCCTGTATGTGCCGGGCCCAGTCTGGTCCCACCCCACGTCCCGAGGGGCCCCACCACAGGCCTAATGGAGCCACCAGGGCCCCCCTTGTGATGGCCAGCTGGCTGACTCCCTGGGGCTCAACCCCCGGCATCAGGGGGCCGGGCAATCCAGTCCAGCCGCCAGGAATTGGGGCCCACCCCGCAGGGACCACCAGTGGAGGGTGTAGCGCAAATCGGGCAGGGGGTGCAATCCTGTGGCCACCTCACCTTAATTGCTGGACAGGAGGCACCTGCCCCTCACCCTGGGGTTCTCCACCCCCATCAGAGGGCGCTGTGGCAGGCCACGTGGCTTGTTCACTGTCACCTGGGGGGGGAGGGACAGCTGGCCCCGGTAAGGCCAGAAGCGGGGCTTGTGAGCTCCTTGCACCGGAGGCCACCATCTACTTCAGAATCCATGATGTAACTCGCTATTTACTCAGTAGTCCCGTTGCGGCTTCTCAGGGCGCCCTCTTGAGAGTGCCAACTTCCCGTTAAGTTGTTATGAGGGCGCACAGGGGGGCATTCTCAGTTGCTGCCTCACAAGTATGAAACTCCCTCTTCTTGAAGGTTCACCTAAGCCCGAGCCTGTTTGTCTTCTGGAGGAGTTGAAGGCCTTTTTGTTTGGCCAAGCATTTGGCAGAGAGGAATAGGGTTGGGTAGGATTGGATAGAAGGCTTTGGGGAAGAGGATGGATGGGTGGCAGGTGGTGGTAAAGGAAGGGTTGGGGTGGGTGGGTGGGTGGGATGATTGGATTGTATTTTTATATTTTTAATGTTGTGAGCCACTCTGAGTCTATGGAGAAGGGTGGGGTAAAAATGTAATAAATAAATAATAGTTTTAGAAAATACAGAAACGTGACACAATTTTAGCAAACCACAAGGGCCAACTCACTGGTTTTTCTTGGTGAACAAGGACCCAGCTCCAAATGAATGTTTGTGCCAGTTTGTTCATCTAAAGATGAGGAATCTCCATATTGTTGAGCTGATCTTTCAAGGCCAAAATTGAGATATGCAGACCAAGCAATGCCATCCTAGCTACAGTAACATCTTCTTGACCTTAAACCTTAATTTCACGTCACCCACAAGTGCTAATTTAATGTTATTTGGACAGATCATGGTGTGTTGGAACCATGTGTTTTGGCTTCTTGTAATGAAGGGCTAGCTAATCTCCACGTTGCGTAAAGAACACAGACATAGGCTTTGGGAATATGATTCAACGTCATGGATACAGCAGCACTTCCTCCTTTTGTCTTTTAGCTGGACTGGACTGATTTTGTGCTGTCAAGCTTTTACACCTACAGCTGTCCTCTCCCTATAGGCTTAAGTGTTTGAACAGATAGTGCTCTGGAACACAATCAAAGGAATATTTGGGAGTCGTTTTAGAGCTCTTAAAGGAGAGTCTGGATCTTTCATGAATGGAAGCTTTATGCAACATTGTTTTGAAGTAGGAGTGAGTCACTAAAAAACAATTTGTACTTTCTCCACGCTCAACTTTGACTTTATTAAGACAAGAAGGAATGAAACAAAACCCAGTTCGACTTACTGGAGGGAGATATGCCCTTGATCCTCAAATCGGGAAAGGCTCAATGGGAATTGCATTTGGGGGGTGGGGATGAAACAGTTTGGCTACAAAATTTAATTTTGTACAGATTATCTGCTTTGCAAGGAACTGACTGAACTGAACCCTACTATATAAAGAAGGCAGTTTCTGAGCAATTGGCAACATTTTGCCTTTGTGCAGCACTTCCCCAGTATTAATTCACACATGGAGAACATGAGACTGAAAGATCAATGAGCAAATAGCACAGCGAAGACTAAATCTGAGGCTCCCGTCCTGTAAATCATGCCTTTCCTTTAGACTCTGATCCTTGAACCATTTCATCAGCACAAGCTCCATGGCTGCATTTGCACAAGCCTTTTCTCCTGCCTTATTTGAGGTTATAAGCCTGTTTTTTCACTGTTCTCATGTTCGTTTGTTCCTTCCTTCCTTCTGCTTTTAAAAGTTACTCCCGATTACCATGACTGATGCTAGATATCCCATAATGCTGTGCAGCTTTGCACGGACTATGAGGCGGGCACATACAGTAGGATTAATCCCTTCACACGTTAAAGCAAATGCGTGTGAGGGAATCTTGGTTTGCAAATTAAACCTTTTGTATTAATTGTGCATTATACCTGTGACCTAACCTTTTCACACAATAAAAAAAAAATGCAAAGGGTAGGGATTTTTGCATACTAAGCATCTTGTGTGAACACAGCCTATATTGCTTTCATTACTGCCTGGGCCTGCTGAGTATTGAGATGTCAGTGATTACGCTTCTAACCACTCTAGTGCACTGCTTGTTGCTTTGATTGGTTTCAAACCCTCTATGAAACGTCTCTTTTAAAACATCATCATTGCTGAATTTGACTGAAGCTTCTTTGGAACAGAGCAGGATTCTTAAGTGACAGCAACCATTAGAAAGTTGGCATTTCCATAAAGACATAGCTGGTATGCTCAACCATGCTAAAGTAATTAATATACTCTCTGTTTGAATCTGTGCAAACATTGCTCTGCAGCAGCTGGTCAATCAGCCATCCCTCTCGTGCCATATAATGCGGGCTGAATTCTGCATACCATACATGCATTCATTTAATTGTAATACTAACTGGGTTGTGTGTGCTTCCTTGTATAATATAATCTTGAATCTCTATATCGGGACTGGGGAGCCTTTTCTGTCTCATGGGCCACTTTGGAAAGGGGCCAGATAGGAGTTGGCAACAGAAGTGTTTAAGGGATTTACTCAGGGCTGGGGAAGATAGAGGAGGGTCAAATCATGGATCTGTGCTATGGATCTATCCCCTGTCCTTAAGCGCGTGCCCTCATCTCTGGTCTCTTTCCCTGAGCTTGCTCTTTCGGTGCTTGAGGATAGGGGCTGGATCCCCAGGCCAGATCCAAGAATGAGAAAGTGATCAAAGGGTATTAACAATAGTGACTTTGGCCCACAGGCCACTATCACATTTGTTAAGGGCCATTCAGATGTTTGGCCTGGAGTTTCCCTGGGTGTGATGGCGGCTAGCCTGGGCTGCGACTCTGGAGACCTCTGGAGTCACAGCCTGGGATAGCCATTACCATGCCCGGGGAACAGCCTGCCTGACCAGGCTACAGCAGGTTATCACATGTGGCAGTCTACTGTTCCCTGCCTGGTCCAGAGTGGCCACCCATCATGGCGGGAGGCAGGCTGCTGCGTGCAGCACAGGGGAGGAGCAGACCAGCTGCACATTTGTGTGGAGCCCTGCCCCCCACCCCACCCAGGCCTAGGCAGATCTGATCCTGACCAGATCAATTTGTGATGGCGGCCCTCCGCTGTCATGTGTTTTTCCCAAAATAAGAAACCGTCACTGGTTGGGTTTGGCCCAGGAGCTGCAAGTTCCCCACCCCTGCTCTATGTTCTGCCTTAAATGCAGCATCTGTGACTTAAGAGCAACGTATGGGCACTGCTCCTTGCAATGTTGTAATGTAACGTTGACTCTTCAGAGCCTTGCACTTCTGATCACTTGCATTTGATACAAGCCGAGGCCCAAATTCGTCTTCTGTGTTGAAAAACTCCACGAGTATGGCTGCCTCAGGCCAGAGAGATTTCACCATGTCCATAAAAGCATCAACACAATTGACCTTCTCAGCACAGGCAGACATGGCAACATCCGTGCTGCTATGCAGGAGGGGCGGGGTATAAATTTGTTGAAATAAATAAATAAAATAAATAAATAAATATATGTGGTCCTTCCTGCTCAGAAATGAGGTTCACTGGCAAGGCAAAACAAGTACATGAGCTCCCAGAATTCCTTTTTGTTGCTCCACCTGTTTGATTGGGTGAAAATAGATGTTTTTGGACTGTTGATCTGGCTGCATTCATGTGTCACTTTTAACTAAAAATTAAAAAATAGCAAGACTCCTGTAAAATGTCTTGTTTCTAATCTGTATATGCTCCACACAGAGATAGGTTAACAATAAACAACCCTTTGCTGTCCCACTGGATCCCATTTTCAAAATCTCTCCTTCTTAATGAATGACTTTGATTAGTTTCCTGCATCAGTTTATATTTCTTTCACGGTTAGATATTCTGTTGTCTCCCTGTGATCCATTTGACCAGAACCTTATTTATTCCTCAAGGCTTTTCAGTGTAAGAGGTTCTTCAGAGGTATTGAACTAGCATTTTGATATACGAGAAGAAAATTGTTGCTCAAAGTTTCGGACATTGGGCCCAGTCCAAGACTACCCATTGATTTCCATCGGTGTTTTGCCTGAACAGGTTTTTCAGAGACGCCATGCTACTTGGATTTCATGTTGAAATAACATTGGTGCATTCTTGACGTGGGCATGATTCTGTTCCCACTTACGTAGTTAAAATTACAAGGGACTCCTTTCACCCATACTGACATAAAGCAAGCAGAAATAAAACCTGAGCCAAAGTTCTCCTCTGCCATCCTGCAAAGTGTTTATCCCCAAACTGTATCCTCCTCATGCTAATTTTCTAATTATAATAGTTTCCAGAGAGAATAGAAAGTACAGTTCTTGTTTTCTTGTCAGAGAGAACTGCAGACTCGTATTTAGCGTACAGCTTTTTAACGGAACGGCTGGCCTTGAGCCACCTTCTTTCTCAAACAGCCCGCTATTAAATGAAAAACAAGCATGTTTTCCTCATCAACATCTTTATGATGTTGAGGCTACTGAAAAGGGCAGAGACAAACCGAAGTCTGTAATTCATTTAATTCCTTGAGGGACAATACATCCTTTTCATTGTATCATCCAAGAGATTCCAGGTATTTTAGGATTTACTGTCATCCTAAAATGTTTACAGATGCTGCTTAGACATTGGATGGAAAGAAATTCAACCCTGTAAACCCCAACATTGAATGATAATACTTTATTTTGGATTTAATTTTGCTATTACATTGCTTCCTAAGTGCATATGGTTGTTAATTGGGTGTTCCAATTAGTCTGAGGCACCAGATGGAAGACCATTTCTTCTCACAACAGCTTGTTCTGAACAGCCATAGACTGAACTTAATTTTGTAATGTAAATGTTTACAGCAAGTTTGTATTTTGTATCCCATATACAAACAGTGATGTTCGTGCCTGCTTCAAGCACATTCTCCCAGCCCGTTACTGTCTATCCACTCATCCTGTGCCTTGTGCATCACATCCAGCTCTGTGTTGAAATACGTATGAATCAGATGCCACAGTTTATCCTTTGCAAAAAGTGGAAAAAAAAAAAAAAAAGGCACTTCTGTGATGTGATGTGATGTGCTGGATTCCTACCTGGAATCTAAATAAACGAGGCAATACTTGGTGGACTTGGTTTCTAAGCCCTACGCCAGATGATGACAACAAATGGATTTTAGTGGCAAAGACGTGTTGAGACACTATGATGGGTTCTGTCTATGGGTCTTCCTGTGTGGGTATTTCTCATTCTCTTCTCACAATGATACAGCCGCCCAAAGATGGGAACATATGGCATACGTATGAACGTATTGCATTAATGTGTGCATTCAAACTAAAAAAATGCCTGGTGCAAAGAAGACAGTGTGGTTCTGTGTTGGTCCTACGTATGAGAGAGATGGGAGACAAATTAATTCAGATTATACCTTTTTATTAGAAGGGAACCTGTACAACACCTTTAAAAAGACAGGCCTTAACTCTACTTGGTGCCAAAACTAATGGGCTAGATAGAGATTTTGGCTTCATGACTCATTTAAATAATCTGTAATAGATGGACAGTTTCTTCATCATCATCATCATCATCATCATCATCAATCACTTTTAATTTATATCCCGCACTCTCCTGCAAAAAGCAGCTCGAGGCGGCTTACAACAAAGAAATTTTACAATAGAAAAAACATATATAAATTCCCCAAATCCCTCACAGTCTAATACAATATTATCAACCCCAAAACAATCATGAGTAGATCAATAATAACACAAACAATAACTGTCAGTATAACATCCCCCTCACTATACCCAAAGAGCCATCCACAATATCCTATCCCCCATCCTGCTGCCACCAGAAGGGGACCCTCCAACCGCCCCCCCCTTCCCGCTCTCACCAGGAGGGGGGCGCCCACCACACATCCCCATCAATTCCATTACATCCTCGATGTAGGAGTTTAAATTGTCCAGAACACAGTCCCATCTGTATTATCTATACAACAGTTTACACAAAAACATATCAATTTCATAAATAAATCTCCAATAATTTCCTCAAAACAATCCTAAACCTCCTTCCAACGGATTACATTTAGTACACTCCCTCCTCTCCTCCCACCCCCCCAGTTTGCTGTTTATACCTGCCATATTATATTTAAACTGTTTAAATTGCTAATGGAGACAATTGGTAAAACCAGATATGACAGTGGTCCGCCGTGGCCCACTTTGGATCAGACCTCACCTGCACGTTTGTGCAGGCACTGCCACATGTTGGCTTGGCCCGGGGTTGCTCTGGGCCATGTTGGTGGCTAAACTAGGCTCTGACCTTGGAAAACCTCTGAGGTCACACAGCCCGGGCAAAAGCAGGCCACAGTGGTCTTATCATGTCTGTTCCCAGGCCGGTATGCCAGCTCGAGTCAGGGCCGCCATGACTGTCCGTCATTGGCTGCCATGGCTGCCCGTCATGGTGAAGTGTTGGGCGCAACATGGGCCAGCTGACTGCATGTGTGGTGTGCTCCACGCCCTTCCCAGCCCCACAGCCATGGGCACATAGGTGACTGGTAACTGTCAATAGTGGGGGGAGGGACACAGGAGTGGGGATGAGTCGGGGGCTGGACAGGGGTTATCTGTGCCTCGGTCCAGACCGTGTCCACCACGGCTTCCTGGGCTGGGTTGCCACCATGTTACGGTAATGTTTGTTTTTACCCAACAGTTCCAATATCTTTTATTGGACCAACTTCTGTTGGTGAGAGTGTGCAAGCTTTCAAGCCACACAGAGCCCTTTGTCAGGCACGTAAAAAGTCAAAACGATAGAAAACAAATGCAAGACAGATATAGATGAAAACAGGCCCTTGGAAAGGAGCTGTTGAAAAGTCAGTGGCATATAAAACATTTAAAATACATGAACCAAATGATTAAAAATACATATATAAATGCAGGATAGGATCTGTGCATAATGGGAACTAGGAGGGAACTGTAGTGAAAAAGCTTTGCTCATTGACACCAACAGCGAATTTGGTCCATAATTCAACTCTGGTATGTTTGCAAGAGTAATGGGAATGAACTGACCAGCTGTTTTGCGTACCACCCTTCAGAAATTAGTTCACCCACCCACAACTATGCACAGGCTGAGGCTGTTATCACACTTTGTCCTGTTAGCTAACCTAAGTAACTTCAGTCCTCTATTTAATTAAATTGAAGTAACTACTCCTGCATCATTCACACTGCGGCTAAGTAACTTCAGTCCTAGATTTAATTAAATCGAAGTAACTACTCCTGCACTATTCACACTGCAGCTGCCAACAGAAGTAGTTACTTTGCAATCTCCGTTAGGGAATGGTCATGACAAACTGTTACTTCTCTCTTTTTTTCCTTTGAAGGGTCCATGCTACAGTTATTTCAGTGTAAAAAGTGAAGTCAAGTCTGTACTCATTTTTCTGCTGCCCTACGTAATCCACAAAGCAAGCATCGCAAGACATTCACAGCCACAGTAAAGCAGCATCAGTCATCACCGACTTTCTAGCACTACTTACCAACAGAGATGGGGGAAAGAAAATTTCTAGGATGAAATCTGTGCCAGGTGACTGGGGAAACGGAGACCAGTGTCAGCATTAACCTCCATGAGTAAACTGAAAAATCTATGTAGGCTCCATGATCCTTTACATTTCAAAATCAAAGACTCCGAGTCCATGTAATTGGAATGCAAAAAAGCCCACCACGTGCAGAGCTCACCAGCAAACAGTAATTCAGGGGGGAAAACTAAGGTTAAGCAATAACGTTTCTGTGGTTTTGTTTCTCAGTTGTACACAGGAAATTTTAAACTGGTTCATGACTTATTCCTAAAAGGAGATTATACAGGAGGACTTTCCCTCTGTGGTGATTTCCACATTCTGAGCCTTGGGGCTCTGTACCTGCTACCCAAAGTCCAAGATTTACTCCTAATCCAAAGTGGAGTAGTTTACCCTGAGTGAATTGGCAAATTATTCTGGGGTAGCAAAAACATGTATATGTTCCTGAATTTATCCAGAGGTAAAGGAAGTAAATTATCCCAAGGTACATTTGTTGTGTCTAAGGTTCTCTGTGTCTTATTCTCAAAATGTGTTTTATGCATGCTGCAGGGCTGCACCAATACAGCCCTGCAACATGCATAAGACATTTTAAAGCCGTGTTAAAGTGGAGTTAACGTTATGCCAGTTTTCACCCCGCCATGCTCCAAAGGGGACTGAGCCATGTCAGAAGGGGTGGGGCAAAAGGAATCGCCTGCCCTTTCTGATGAGGCCGTGTGTCTGTTGGAGCACTGTGATGTCATGATGCTCCTCGGGGGTCAGAAAGAAGGTGGGAGATCATCTTCCCACTCCTTTCTGATGTCCTGATTTTTCAAGGTTATCCAGATGCTCTTGCATAACCCACGAGTGGTAACTATCACCCCCTCTTCAGGGGTGCTGGTGAGAGTGGGTTAGCACCTTGGGCCTGCCCAGGGATCCACTCTTGTGAGTACGTTTACTTAGCATCTATTCCTAACGGGTGATCTGAGAGGTGTGGTCAGGTCTATAGAAGGCATCAATTCTGTGGGATGGGACTGGGCAGGTAATGAAGAGGCAAGGCATAGAGCAGGACAAGTCCTTGATGAGCTGGGTGAGTGATGCAGTCTGAACTTATAAACTGATGATGGCCTTTGACCTGGAAGTTTTTAAGAGATTCCCAAGCCTATCAGATGGTAGAGTTCTGCAGTCAATCAAAGCAAGAACTACTGATTCTTTTGGTACAGATTGCCTAGGGACAAGAACTGAAAACCAGTGCATTCTTGACCCCTCAACTTCAGGCCGAGCCTCAATTAGTTAAGGCAAGACGGAGATTTCATTCAGTCTCCACCTATCTGTAGCACTGCAGTTTTCAACCACTTGGCTTCTGGGTTGCAACTTAGAATCTTTTGTAGCAGATACCTCGTGTACTAAGGAACCAATGCTAACATGATTGTACTTGAAAATTACAGCCAAACCTCTAGCAATTGTTGCTCTGTTACTTTTTTTTTTTAAGGGCGCAGGGGGAGGGGGTTAATAAGGAACTCATCCTTCCGTAAAGATCTCATTAAAAGTGAATAGGAGAAAATCCTTATGTTGCACATGCGTGTAGAAGTCAGGGCACTCTCAAGACTATCCAGGAAACTACTTGTTCAAACAAACCAAGTCACAGGCAGGAAGCCGGGGTGGGTGGGTGGGTAATTTGAGTGGGGGTGGGGGAGGGAGCCGGGGGGGCCGTCCCCCGCCCCCTCCCCGATTCCC
>QEPC01003194.1:6920018-6930585 GCA_003113815.1 Sphenodon punctatus
CCCCCCCCCCCCCCCCCCCCTAAAACTGAGTAGAAGAATATGGTTTCTTTTTATATGTCTTTTGGTTTTTGAGCCTTTAGGGAAGTCCCTGCAGTCAAGTACTCAACGTTTTCTCAGCCACTATGAGGGCTAGGCACGTTAAAAAAAAAAAGAAGAAGAAAGAAACCTGATATTCCACCATTTTGTTATGAGTCTTGTAATATTAACTACTTTACTTCTCGGTTGGTAACAAGATTATTAGATTTGACCAATCTTCCTTCAGGCAAGGTCCCTAAATGGTGCAGTCCAAATATATCTGATGGAGACAAAACTGTAATGACTTAATTTCCTAAAATTGACTTTCATGAGTTAATGGCTGTTGAAGACGTTTACCGATAGCATGTTGTCTGTTCTGCCCATTAGCTTTGTGCACTTACATTTTTCTTAGATTGGCATTTCAGATACATTTGTTTCTGTTGTATAGTGTCAAATGACAATGACTGGCTATGTACAGTAGCTAAAAGGCAAGTGAATACCACCTGTCTAATTGCATGAATGCCGCTGAATAGATTTCCCACTCTGCTAAGTAAAGCCAAGCCTTATTCCCAACGATTAGAATGTACTTTTCAGTGAACCATATCAGCTCAGTCTTTATGAACAGATCCAATTTCTTGTTTCCTTATTTTACTGCGTCTGTCTATAAAATGCCTGTCTGTCCTCTTAAATCTTTGAGGAGCTCTAGAAAAGAAACAGGTGAAGCTCATCCACCCAGCCCTGGGATCTACCAGCCTGTGAATTGTTTGCTTTGAATGGACTAGGATAAAAAAAAAAAAAGTAGTTGCTGGTATCACTGAAAAGAATGGGAAAATCTAACCGTGTCCTGTTTACTTAGACAGCATAATCCTTTGAGCAAATAGCGCTAGTGCCAGCACCTAGCACAGGCACAATTCCCATTCGCTTGCGTGGAACTCGCACCCACGCTCAGTGTTAGCACCAGTGCTATCCACTTGAAGGATAGCACCCTAAATCCCTCTGTGTCTCTACAGTCCAAGACAGAATGACTTGGTTATGAGGAAAGGCAAACAAACACACTCCCATTGTGTTCCAGATACAATACAGCTGCTGGTCCAATGGGTGGGAGGGAGAACACTCTTTGTTAGTGTGTATTGTCAGCACACATTCCAGATAAAGTGATGGGCAGAAATCTGGGGGTGTGGAGGAAGTGAAAGCATGTCCCCCTCAAACAAAAATGATGTTGCAGCTTTACATAGCCCCCCCCTTAAAAGTAATGGTGTTTCTCAACTCAGATGGTATTGCCCCTGCCCCCTTTCAAATATAATGGTATTTCCTACCAACCCTTCTCCTAAAAGTAAAAATGAAGAAAAAAAAATCATGTCCCACAACTTTCTAAAAAAAATTCCCTTTTTCAATCATGTATCCCTTTTTTAGCTTATAGCAGTTAAAAATAAGGAGGTGGCAATAAATCCCTTGTAACAAGAGCACTTGAAGGGCTCATCTATACAACACTCGGGGCGTTTTCAGACATGAATAAATTTGTATTTAACAAGGGCAGGTGCTGGGACGCACATGAAAATTAGACGCAGCTTTGATTACACTGGAAAGGCACTCTTTACATGATTCAAACTTATCGGAGCACTGACAAATGCGCTTTACCGAACTTCAAATCCACCTCAGTAAAGCTCATTTGCCAGTGCTCCAAAAAAGCTTCAATAATGCGTGGGACGCCTTTCTGATGTAATCAAAGGTATGCCTAATTTGCATGTGTGGTCCGCCACCCAAACTTGTAACTACACTTTTGATCATGTCAGAAAGTGCCTTAAGATGATGATGGAAAGGCACATTTATCAGTGCGCTGAAATGCTTCAATCGTGCGTGGGGTGCCTTTCCAAGATCATCAAAGCTGCACCTGATTTGGGTGTGCAGCTTATCATCTGCCCTCATAAGTACAGATTTAATCACGCCTGAAAGGACCCTGAACTTAGAATGGCACAAGACCAGATTCTGAATGTCATGTGTGATCCTTACCACTTCCTGTGCTCCTTGATACTTCCTTGTTTTTCTGCCACCTGATGCAAGGAGTGGGCTATTGAAATGCAAGGAAATCAGTAGTAGTATGAATGTATTGCTATGGGAAAAGGCAAACACAGATTAATAACAAGTGGTGAGTTTGCAAGGAGGAAGGGTGTTGTACGAATGAGCTCAAAGGTCTTGCAAGGCGAAAGCCTAAGTTGGTGAGCTTCTGTAAATGGTTGGAATGTGTGGCCATTTGGGGGAGGGGTATGAAGCTAAGGGTTTTGCACTTGCAGCCCAAATAGAAGAGCTACTAACCAACTAGGAGATAATGGCTTCGGGGCTCCCAGTAGATGGTGGCAAGGCTTAGAGGAGTTCAGCCCAGAATCATCCAGCTCTACTAGGGAAAGTGAGGTCAGGGATTTTCAGAAGGCTGGCTTGGCGGCAGAAAGTCAAATCCATAGCCTACTCAGGAACCAACTGGGCTAGAGAAGGCATAAATTCAGAGCTCAGATCTGGGACAGGGAGTTCCTGTTGGACCGTGACCTAAAGACAGGATCACAGACTTGTAGGATAAGGGAATTTGTACTTTGCACTGTAAATAGAAGGGTGCTGCTGCTGGAGGAAATCTGTGGATTGTGTGCTTTGAGGGCTTCAGTCTTTACCTACAAGCCATCCCAACTCCAGCTCAAGCACTGGCCTAGAGCATAGCAAAGGAGATGTGACCCTTTGTCAACTTACAGGAAGATATTGGGTGGAAAGTGTTTAGCTGTGCACCTCTTTTTAAAAGAAAACCCCAAAAAGCAGACAAACAAAAAAAACCACCACAAAGTCTGTAGTAACCCCAGGTTCTGAAATGCCCAGTGGCTACGTCAAGAGTAGAATGTAGTTAACCAGTAAAAAAATAAGTTCATGCATCAGTAGTTAACAGTAAACTAGTAAAAAACCTAGTAAATCAGCTAGTTAATGTCAGTAGTTCACAGGCAGCAAAAATAGATACCAGTGAAAAGTAGGCTTGCCTGGGCCAAGCAGCATTATTAAATGAGAGTCTCTATTGGGAGTAACAAGAAACCTCTGGTACACTGGCTAAATCTAGTCCATGACTGGCTTTTCCTTTGGCCCTTTTCCAGTTCCTAGCTCTGGCCCATGAATCCTGGCCTCTGAAAAAGTGAGCTCAGGGGAAGGGAGTGGAACTGAGGGCATGAACTCAAGGACAGGAGATGGATCCATGGCATAGATCCATGATCTGGACCCTCCCCTTTCTTCCCCTATCCTGAGCACACAGCTTTCAACACCCTCAACTCCTATCCACCCCTTGGAGGATGTACTCATTTTCAACGTGGCCCATGGAAGGGAAGATTTTTCCTTCCCGTGCTCTATATATTTCAATGATGCTTAAAAGGGTAGATCTGAAATTTAGACATGAAGGGCTCATTCATAAAACACTTACGGAGTGGCCCTGGCACAAACCTACATTGGGTGTTGTGTGAAATCCATACCCTTCCTGTGCTCCTTGAAGATCCCTTGTTTTCCACCTGATGCAAGAGGAGGGATGTTGAAGTTTGGGGGAATTAGCAGCTGTGTGAACGCATTGCTACCGCTAGGAAAGGCAAATGCAGATTAAGGAACAAGCGATGAGTTTGCAAGGAGGAAAGATGATGTGTGAATGTGGCATAATTCAATTTTGCACTGAGGGCAGAATCCAAGGACCCAGCTCAAAAAGCAGAGGAAGTGAGGAGCTCAGAGTTTGCCTCCAGGTTGTTTGAGCAGATGCAGAGTTGCAAATTGGAGGTGCCTTGATCCCTCCTCTGTGCACACCTAGAAATCTGCTAGCTCTGATTCACCTCTTCTATTTATTAACAAGTTGTAGCCATGTTAAAAATCCTCCCACATCCCTAATTCCCCATGCAGCACAAGGAGCCGCCCTGTATCTGGATTACCTGCAATGGAACGAGGGTATAACTCTCCACAGTCACCCAAAACTAGACTTCCCCTGTTCAGCAGAATTCCCTTCCTGTTTATGGAAATGGGGGGCAGGGATGGGGGCTATTTTTGCCCCACTACATCTCTTAGGGATTGTTCACACAACACTTTAGTCTTTTCTGCAGCCGGTAGTGGCACAAACCCACACTGTGAGAGTTAGTTGTGCAAAATCCTTACCACCGTGCTCCTTGATGGCCTCTTGTTCTCTGCCACTAGATGCAAGAGAGATGCCAGTGAAGTGCAGGGAAATCAGCAGCTGTGTGAATGCATTGCTACAGGGCAAGCTAAGCACAGACTTAGGAGCCAATGGTGAATTTGCAAAGGTGAAAGTTGTTGTATGCATAAACCCTTACTTGTTCCTTTTTTCAGAGAAATGAAGGCACTACTCAATTACTGAGTTTGTGACTAGTCATTGGTGTGGCTGGCTGTAAGCGTGGTCCATGTCCATATAAATTGGGCTTTGGATAATGCTGTAAACAGAATTGCCGAGGGTATTTTTTTTTTTTATTTTTTTTTAAAAACGAAGAAGAAGAAGAAGCAACAACTTTTTGTTTTTGCTTAGGAGTTATTTTCAGATACATCTGTTCCCGGTTAGCCTAAGGGCCCACTTTAATAGCACAAGATACTGGAATTGTTAAGCAGCTTGGAATCAGAATCAAATAATGGAATGGAGAGAGCTGAGGTCTGGTAAAATGAGTGAAATGAAGTTAGAAAATAAGAAGAGAATTATGAAACAGAATATCTTAATGGCAGCAACATCAAAGAATCCTTCAACTGGGAGATGAACATGGAGAATGACCAAAGTCAGAAGGGCTTAGATCTTCCAATTATGTGATACTAGCGTAGGCTGTTTAATGAAAGAGATCCATGGGCCTATACTAATAAGGAAGTTGTTCAGCCTTGATGATGCGTAATTATTTGTGGTTATACCACTGTAAATCCAGAAGGGAGCTTCTTCCAGAGAAAATTGAGTAATAAAATAAGCTAAAGAGTTTTGCAAGAAAGCCTCCTGAGTCCTACAGGACTCTTCAACCTGTAATCTGTACAGTGAATTATTGAGGGCATAATCCCAATCTAATTAGCCAACGGCACTAAAATACAATTAAAGGAAAGCCCTTCTAGAGAATGACTGTAATTTCAGAGCAGTCATGCCACTTAAAGGATATGGACAAACGCTCCCTCTCGATATATTGCAGGAAGAAAAGTCTCCCTGGAGGTGTATAATCTCACCCACTGTTTCTACAGTTGAACATTTTACGTTGCTTAAAAGCATCACAGGTACTGTTCTGGGTCAGCCCAGTGGTCTACTTAGCCTAGTATCCTGTCTCCAAGAGTGACTAGCTTTACTTGCTTCAGAGAAGCGTACAAACAAGTTGTAAACAAGTGATCCATTCACTCTCAGCTCCCGGCAGTAAGAGGGCTCCTCTCATGACTAATTGGACCAATGACTAATTGGTAGAAACTGATCTTATCAGTAAGCTACTAGCCTGCACGTTGATCAAAGCATGCATGTCAAAATACAAAGAAGTTCAAGGGCATAATCACAGGAAGCTCATATAGTACTGGGGGTGGACGTCTGGAGGAAATCAATGAATTTGGATCCATTGCGGATCCAGATCTGTAATTTCCCGATTTAATTATGGATTCTGATTACGGATCTGCATCTAAATCAGAAAAAAATTTGAACAATCATTGCACATGTGCAAGATGGCTGCTGGACCGTTCTGCGCATGCATGCCCTTTTCCATAATAATGATAATTAATAATACATTTTTATTTTTATATAGCACACCCTGCCATGGCACTCAGAGCGCTTCACATAGAACTAATTCACACAACTTTTAATCCTTATAACAATCCTGTGAGGTAGGTTAAGCTGAGAGAATATTGTGACTGGCCCAAGGTCACCCAGGTAAGACTTGAACCAGGACTTCCCCCTACCTCCCGGTCCAGATACTGCACGCTTAGCAGTTGGTCTGCTCATGCACAAAATAGCCACTGCTCATGTACAGACTGGCTTCCCTTTTCCAAAATGGCAGCATCAGTGTCGCTTATATTTTAGAAAGGGGCATGCTTGTGCAGACAGGTCTAGTGACCATTTTGCGCATGCACAATAATTTTTCTTTTTAATATATTTTAATATGAATCCACAACGGGCATGTCGCCACTGTTGTGGTTTGTTACGGATTAATCCGTAACTGCCTGTTTTGAGCAGTTACAGATTAATCCAAATCGGTAATGTCCACCCCTATATAGCAAATTATTTGCTATGAAAATGCTGCATTAGGATTAGACAAGTGAAACATCTGGAATTTCTGGCTAGTAACTGAAATCTAAGCATCAGATGTGATTTTAAACTATAGGGGAGGGAGAAACTAAAATTCTAGACAGTACTAAGCAAAAGAAAAAAGAATCCTGGGTGGAACAGAGGTAGACGTTACCCTGAAGCTTAATGAAATGGGAGACACTCCTGGCCCTTTGACTAAATTTATCACCACTTGTCATGCAGACTTAGGGTGATTTCAGACGATACGAGTCTGAAATTCACCCCGCCTGAACCCCAGTCAAACACGGCCACGTTTGACTGTGGTGAACGTCTGTTGGCTTGCCACCTGACGCAAGGAGGTCGAGAAGTTTGGTGAAAGGCCACCACGGCCATGGTGAACGGAAAGTAACTTCTGTTTTCTTACCATTCACCACTGTCAATGGATTCCACCCCCACCCGTGGTTGCGGCATCGGGAGGGGGGAGGGCCGCCAGAGAACGCAGGGGGCGGGGCCATGTGGCAGCATGCTGTGCCGCGCGGCCCCACCCCCTCTTGGGGGGATGTGCCACTTTAGACGTGACGGGCAGCCACTTTTACCATGGGCCGTGGTTTTGCGGTCCCCACGGCCGGGGGCAATGGGGCGCACGTCTGTTGACTCGCCCCTTCACCCCCGGCTGTGGTCCGAACCACCCCACGGCCCGTGGTGAAAGCGTGGAAAGGCACCCCATGCATGATTGAAGCGTTTCAGCGCACTGACAAATGTGCCTTTCCATCATCATCTTAGGGCACTTTCTGACATGATCAAAAGTGTAGTTACAAGTTTGGGTGGCGGAACACACATGAAAATTAGGCGTACCTTTGATTACGTCAGAAAGGTGTCCCACGCATGATTGAAGCTTTTTGGAGCACTGGCAAATGAGCTTTACTGAGGTGGATTTGAAGTTTGGTAAAGCGCATTTGTCAGTGCTCCGATAAGCTTGAATCATGTACAGGGTGCCTTTCCAGTGTAATCAAAGCTGCGCCTAATTTTCATGTGCATCCCACCATCTGCCCTTGTTAAGTACAAATCTAATCATGTCTGAAGACGCCCCGAGTGTTTTATAGATGAGCCCTTCAAGTGCTCTTGTTACAAGGGATTTATTGCCACCTCCTTATTTTTAACTGCTATAAGCTAAAAAAGAGATACATGATTGAAAAAGAGAAAATTTTTTAGAAAGTTGTGGGACATGATTTTTTTTCATTTTTACTTTTAGGAGAAGAGTTGGTAGGAAATACCATTATATTTGAAAGGGGGCAGGGGCAATACCATCTGAGTTGAGAAACACCATTACTTTTAAGGGGGGGGCATGTAAAGCTGCAACATCATTTTTGTTTGAGGGGGACATGCTTTCACTTCCTCCACACCCCCAGATTTAGGGTGATTTCAGACGTTACGTTGTCTGAAATCACCACAGTCAACTGCGGAGGGGGTTGAAAGCAGGTGAACATCTGGTTGCTTGCATCCAGATGTTCACCTCAGTCAACCACCCCCCGCAGTGAACCTAACCTTACCTTCACCGCGGTCCAGAGTCTCGGCGGCAGGCAGATAGGCCGCAGCAGCTGCCAGTCCCGTGGAGGGTGGGTGGCCGGGGAGTGCAGGGGCAGGGGCCGTGCGGCCGCACGCTGCATCGGGGGATGGGGGTCTGCAATAGACGTGACAGCCCGCAGCATTGACCCTGGGGTGTGGTTCGGTGGTCCCCATGGCTGGGAACAAAGGGGCAAACAGCTGTTGGCGTGCCCCTTGACCCCCACCCGTGGTCCGAACCACCCAACGTCCCATGGTGAAAGCGGCTGCCCGTCACGTCTGAAATCACCCTTAGTCTCTGCCTCCTGGCATCTGGAGGCAACAAATTGTTACTGGACGATTCTGAGAAGATGAGAGAGAATGAAGGTCTCTTGGAGAGGTCGGTGTTTTCAGTATGATATCACCACGCAGTCAGCCTCTCACTTTGTCTCCTATGTATTAAACAATTAAAAGGCAAGGATTTTGATTACAACCAAATAAACCTGAGGGAAACCCACCCATGAGAGAAGGCTTTGAAACGTCAGCCTCAAAGTTCTGATTCTCCATTTTCAAAGTGTCTTGAATCTACAGAAAATAATTAAGCACAGTATGGGGCTTACAGAATTTAAGGGGGCAATTCTCTGTCCGTTACATCAACAGAGACAAAGTAGGCAAGTGATATCTTTTATTGGACCAACTACAGTTGGGGGAGGTATGCAAGCTTTCGGACAGGGTCCTTCGTCAGGCAAGTCTGGGGTTATAAAATGAAGAAACGAAGCCAAAGCAGAAGTATATGGGCATATGCCCATTGAACTCTAAGGGAGCGGTGAAGTGGGGAGGAGGTTTTGTAACCCCAGACCTGCCTGACGAAGGACCCTGTGAGGTCTGAAAGTTTTTCCATTTTATGTGGCAATTTTTGTGATGAGATTATCAATAAAGTATTCCACTGGGGCTTTCCAATTATATCGTGAAGCTGGCTGTCTTTCCAAGAGCAGATTTAGTTTTATTTTTAGTAGGAATTTTTCTACCTTCCCATCTGGAAATATCTGAATTGATAGAACAGTAGCAATTGTTAATGGAGCATCAAGGGGGGAGAGATTTCACAGTTTAAATGTACTGTTGTTGGGAGTTTCCAATTAAATATTGGCACTTGAAGGTTCAGAGGCTTATCTGCCTTTAGAGAAGAAAGAGAGTGAGCCATTTCACCTGTGGCTTTTGTACACAGCCATGGGCAGTTCTTGTTATTTCACTTGCAAACTATTTCCTTCCTCTTTTGTGTATTGATTACAGACCGGATTCCTGTAAGGTAGAGAGTCTCTTTGTACAGTACTTCAAACGAGACCAGGTTACAAAGGCCTGCATGATACGGGTAAGAGCAGAGACAGCCTGATGTGTGTCTTGTCTGAAATTCAGGTTGTCTTACAGGGAAGTAATCCGTTGGGAACCTGCAGACTTGAATAAATAAAACACTCCACTGCTGCTTCCTTACCCCACTAGGAGCCTATTCACAAAAACACCACTGCTACAGGTGGATACTCCTGGAGTAAGCCCGGTGCTGCCTCCCCCTCCCAGGGGTATCGTGAAGGATTTTGCCCTGCTAAGAAACACTGCAAAACTTGCTATCCTAGCAAAGCCTCCACACAACACTGGGACCCATGGGGGGCGGGGAAGAAGAACAGATTGCACTCCCTAAGTGCACTAGCTTCCTCCTTAGCAGCTGTGTTTTATGAATGAGCCCACGGGCTTTTAATTGGAGATTCAGGAGCAGGACCAGAAGAATTTCAAAGGAGCCATCAGCCAAGTCTCCAGAGTCACTCTGCAAGCTAGATCAGTTGTATGCGGGAGTCGGACCTCTCCCAAATTCTGCATGTGCAAGTGACTGCTGCATGTGCCCTTGATGGTGAAGTCATTCAAGTGCAGAACTTCAGGCTAAAAATATTGTGTCAGAAAGCTAAACCTTGGAACGCTAGACAGTTCCCAGTGATAAAGTTTGGGACTTACTTCACCCATTTTCATTTCTGTGCAAACAGCATTAATGTACTGTTCTTATTTACATTGCAATTCCCAGACCGTTGCATATTTCTCCGACCGGAAAGGTTGACACTTAAGTGGTACTGAGTTCATCAGTCAAGAGAGAGATAGTAGTTCAAGTGATATTTTATTGGACCAACTTCTGTTGCTGGGAGTGCAAGCTTTATTGGGGGGCATACCTGCCCTTTAAAAAAGGATACTTATGAAAAATACATGGTACAGGACTGCACTGACACCAATGCAGGCCTTTACCCCCTCGGAGTTTGCCTCCTCTCTTTTCCCCCCTCCTCTCCCCTGTTTTCGCCTCCTCCTCCCCTGACTCAGCCATCTCTGCTCTCAACACCTCTCTCTCCTCGACCCTTGACTCTCTTGCCCCTTTCTCTTCACGCTCCACCCGCCCCCTAAACCCCCGCCCCTGGCTCACCCCTAACGTCCGGCAGCCCGGGTGCAGGAGCGGAGGTAGCGAACACCTCTGGCGCAAATCCCGCTCCCTCCCTGACTTCCTCCACTACAAATTCTCCCTGTCCTCCCTCTCCTCGGCTATCTCCCTAGCTAGACAATGCTATTATGCCCCCAGGATCGAATCTTTCTCTTGCGACCCTCGCCGCCTCTTCTCTACTTTCGACTCCCTTCTCAAACCCCCCTGCCCTCCTCCGCCCTCTTCCCTTGCTGCTCAGGATCTTGCATCATTCTTCACCTCAAAGATTGACAAGATCTGGCAGGACATTGCCTCCC
>QEPC01003194.1:6938695-6961341 GCA_003113815.1 Sphenodon punctatus
ACCTATGCTTTGGCAATGCTCTCATGGCACACCCATGCCTAGCTGTCAATACACAGCACATAGGCATATGCTTAAACTGAATGTAATCCTGAAAACTGTTTTTGCATGCAACCGAAGAAAAAAAGGAAGTTGGTATTAATTGAGCTATTAAATTATCCATTACACTGATAATATTACATCAGTGTTATTAATTCAATACCTATTATAACAGCTGTGGGCTGGCCTTGAAGGACTACAGTTAATTGAACCACTATATTACCTAGTTTTCCAGGGCACACCAAGTAGCTCTGGCTCACTACTTGGGACCTAAACCACTGCTCTAGGACCCAAAACCTTGGGCCATGATTCCAGGTGAGATCTCGCCATCTGCAGAAGGGGCCTCAGTTCCAATTGATATTTGATATACTCATTATGTCTTTGTTCCTCTATGAATTGCAGAATATTTAAATCTCAAAATGGGGTCACATAGTCCAAACATTGGGTATTGCTGTTCTGGGGTTTTACGTCATGTTTGCTAAATTGAGTTAAAGAACCTGTTTCTTTCCCTTAAGGTTGACATGCCATCAGAGCCTGACAATATCGGCTCTGCACTGATATTGCTGTCAGCTGCAGGGCGAGCCCTTCCAAATGTACCACCTTCCTACATGTCCAGGGGCTACTTAAGATTCTAGGCCAGCTACCCAATGTTATGTTACCCAAACACCAACATTTACGTCAACTAGGAAATACACCAGAAATGACTGATTTATTCCAGGTAACTTTCCTTGGCAACAAACCCTCCCTCCCCCGCAAATTTTCCATGTGCTGACATATGATTCACCATGAAAGACATAGGAGGCCGTTGGGATGGAGAACGGTAAGTTCAGAGACAACTGATCTGTAGGTCAGAGATCTGAAAAGCAAGAAAATCATAGTGAAGAGGAAAAATAAATGATGTTAACCCCAACCCAACAACATGCAAGGCAGAGCTTACATTGACCTTATATTGCCAGGGCTAATGTAAAACCTATTTATCTGGCCAGGCTTTTAGTGAGCAGAGATAGGGTTTGGTGGGTGTGTCCGAGAATGGTTTTAATTGGGATTTTGTATAGCATGCTATTTTTACTGGGCTTTTATAATTTTTGTGTATTTTTATGCTGTGAGCAGATCTGCGTCTTCAGGGCTACAAATAAAATAAAATAAATACATGAACATGTTTTTCTCACTAAACCTCGGCTTCCATTCAACATCTCTCAAATTTACCAGCAACAGGTACAAAGGTAAGAGAGCAAAGATGAACATGTAGCCCTATCCTCTCAGCACTAAGAAAAATATGGATGAGATATATTTAAACAAAGTGCTTTCTCTTGACCCCCATGAAGACAAGATCTTGCCTGCAATCCACAAACCACTTACTCCAGAGTAAGTGGTTTGTGGATTGCAGCCTTTGGGTCTTCCATTAAGTTAGCTTTCTTGTGTAGCTATTATGGGTGTTAACAAGCAAGACGGTAGCCCATACCAGGTGGGTGTCTACCTGCTCGTTTATTTGGTGTTCACTGCCACCAGCCACATGGCCACCACCCACCGGACAATGCAGCCTCCATTCATGGTGGGGTTCTGAAGCATGTGGAATCCACCGTGCGGATGAATGCAGGCTAACGTGTGCTCATGTGTCTGCATCCCATTAGATTGTTTGAGGTTTCCCAGCTGCTGCATTTTCATGAACAACTTGTGTAGGATTACCATCACCGGGGCTATAGCAAATACTGACAACCAGGCAACCACCAGTCCTGCTACAACCACCGCACAATTGCAGTTGCTCTCCACCTGCCAGTCCAGCCACCAATGCTGCATTCCGTTGACCAAGGAAGAGATCAAGGCCTTTGTCACTTTATAGGGGAAAAAGAAGGCTCAATATACCTTGGTGAAATGCTACAGGAACAATGCGGTGTTCCAGATCTCGATCCAAATGGCACAGCAGGGTTACACCCAGGACACGAACCAGTGCTAGCAGTGGGACCAGGACTTGAGGAGCGGTACAAGGAGATCGCAGACAACAACTTTGCCTCTAGCCGTGGGAGACAAACATCACCCTATTAGAAGTTCCTTGACTGGTTCCTCTGCATGGATGGAGCCATTGTTGCATTTTGCATGTATGACTGCGCCTTCACGAGATGTCAGAAGCAGGAGGATATGACTCCCACATTGCTTGCTGCCACTACAACCGTCTCTGCTCCCACCATGGAAGGTGTAGTCGATGGAGGGCATACCCGCATGACATTCTCTGCCCAGGACCCAACATGGGTCAACATGGATGGACACCATGGGTGCTTTTACATAGATTGCACCCATACCTCTGTTCTACCTCACATTCGGCTGGGCTGCCCATTTAAAGATGGACTGCCAGATGTGTAGGTGGAGCAGGCACCACCTGCTGCAGTCCAGCACCACCAGCAGTGCACCCAGGCATCCCGGAGCACTGCCAGCAGAGTGGGCTGCCCAAACCTGGGGCACCCGCCAGAGGCAGAGCAGCAGTCCACCTACTCAACGGATGGCTGCTGCGGCTCCTCTCCTGGCTGGGGGGTTGCCCTGGGCAATGCCATAGAGCTGTGAGCGACAGTCAATCTACCCACAGTTCTATGATATGGGGAGGGGGTGCTGCATGGGTGGACTGTGGGCCGTGGCAGCAACAGATCCTTTTAAAACGGACCCAGGCGGTGCTGCAAGCAGGCAGACGTGGGGGACTTGCTCTGGGATAGAGCATCCCTACATCCATTTACAGACACCCCATGACTTTCATGGTGTATCCCCTCAAGCTTGTTCGACCAGAGGTTCTGGTTAAGGGCATGGAGAACCTGGACGCCACCTTTGTAGAAGAGACAGAGGAGAGCAGTAAGTTAATGCACCTCGTGTGTGTGTGTGTGTGTGTGTGTGTGTGTGTGTGTGTGTGTGTGTGTGTGTGTGTGTGTGTGTGTGTTTACAGAGCTGCATAGTAAAGGCTTCCGTTTATTGTTATCCAATTATGTTCTTTATTGTTTACTGTGTTGGTAGGTAGCCAGGAGAATTCAGAGGAGCAGCAGGAAAATCCCTGAGACACGGGATTGCCACTGGACAAAAACAATAGGCAAGGGAAGTGGGTGGGAAAGCACCATGGCGGGATGGGGGGCTGGTGGGTGAGAGGGGAGACACCATGACAGGATTAGGGGCTGACAAGGGGAAAGCCAAAGTGGCAGCTGGGGTTGGGGGGATGGCACAAATGGTGACAATTAATTACTGTATGTTTTTTACTCCTCTACAGTGATTATTATTATTATTATTATTATTATTATTATTAACAAACATTTATACAGCGCCAGCAGTGTACCTGGCACTTTACAAAGTAATAAAATAGACACAGTCCCTGCCCCTAGGGCTTACAATCTGAGAGACAGGAGCTGGGGGAGAGACTTAGGAAGGGGAACAGAGGGAGAGACAAGGGGTCTAACATTCATGAAGATGCGAGGTCTCAAGTGCACGTACTTGGCTTGGTTACGATGAGAATGACAGCAGGCAGGTCCATGTTGCAAGGATAAGGGTAAACCGATCGTAGGTATAGGAATAGTGGCTCAGCAGGATAAAGAGTCAGACAGAGCAGAGCGAAAGAGGTGAGTTTTAAGGAGAGATTTGAAGGTATGAAGGGAGGGGGCAAGGCGGATGTGGACAGGGAGGGAGTTCCAGGCATGGGGGGCAGCAAGTGAGAAGGGACGAAGGCGCTTAGGGGAGCAGGGAAGGCGTGGAAGGGTGAGAGAAGGGACAGAGGAGGAGCGAAGTGCACGGGCTGGAGTATGGAGGGCGATAAGTGCAGAGAGGTAGGGGGGAGCAAGGTTGTGAAGAGGTTGTGATTGTGGGAGGAGAAATGTGGCACACAGGAATCCCACCTCAACCACCATTCCAGCAGCTGCATAAACCAGATATTAATTCTGCTTCCCTTTCGGACAGGCAGGTGGCAGAAAGGTGGGTGGGGCAGTCTGAATTAATGGCTTTCCTTGTTACCTTGCTTGCAGGTCTGCCAGCACAACAGGCCTACAGGCCTAGCCACAAGCGCCCAGCGGAAACAGGAGCTGCGGGTCCGCAACAAACAGTGCAGGAAGGATTTGGCAAGGGAGATACTGGGGAGACCATGTGGTGGGCAGACAAGATTATTATTACTTTTATTATTATTAACAAACATTTATATAGCGCCAGCAGTGTACCTGGCACTTTACAAAGTAACAAAATAGAAACGGTCCCTGCCCTAGGGCTTACAGTCTGAGAGACGGGAGCTGGGGAGAGACAGAGGAAGGGGAACAGAGGGAGAGACAAGGGGTCTAACATTCATGAAGATGCGAGGTCTCAGGTGCACGTACTTGTTGGCTTGGTTACGTTGAGAACAGCAGCAGGCAGGTCCATGTGGCAAGGATAAGGGTACACAGACCATAGGTATAGGATATAGTGGATCAGCAGGATAAAAGGTCAGACAGAGCAGAGCGAAAGAGTGAGTTTTAAGGAGAGATTTGAAGGTATGAAGGGAGGGGGCAGGATCCAGGACTCCATTAATGGCATGGCCAAGGAGCACAGGCAGCTGGTTTGGCATAATGCTGCACCATGGAAGGCCTTTGCTGCTGAGGCCCACCTGGACTGCCGGTGGGAGGACTATCACTGGGCCCGCCTCTGGTCATGAGCAGTCGGACGGTGTGATCGAGAAGGCGAGCTAGGAGATGAGTGAGATGTGGGCACGGACGCAAAGCAGCCTGGCCCAGTCCATCCAGCTCCAGAACTCTCTGCTTCAGTATGTTGCTGCTGCGACCTGTTGCTCAGGGCCATGTGCCATTTCCTAACCCACACTGGCTGTCCATACCCACCTATGTGAACCCAACCACCTGCCCTGGTTCCCCCTGCACTCCATCTCCCAGTGAAAGCACCAGAGCCCTCTCTGCATTGCACTTATACCAAGAAAGAGTTCCTGGACCAGGCACGATTCCTACTGCAAGTCATTCCCAAATTCCTCTTGCAAATGCTCCTGTACAGTCGGATTGGCAGGACAAGGATCGGGAAAATATCCTCCCACCAGTCCCATCACTCAAGCAAGCGTGACAAGCTGTCCCCAAAAGGAGCATGCAGAAAAGAAACATTTATAAATATAGATGTCTATTTATAGATCCTTAATTTAATAAAGTTGAATATAGTTCTACAAAGTTTAATAACATTTTATAGTGTTCAATGAAGTTTAATTTTTCATAATCCATGCTTTCTGTGCTTCTGGGAAAGGAGGGAAGTTTGCGGGGGGGGGGGGGAGTTTGGAGAATGGCTGTATGGCATAGTGATAAGCCGCTTTGGGGGCCGGAAGGGAAGGGGGGCATTGAGAATAGTGGTATAGCATAGCAATAAGCTGCTTTGTGGGCTGGGGATTGGAGGGGAAGGGGACTGAGGAGTCTACTGGCCATTAGGGCGAATAGAACGCAGTTTGGTCGTTCGGTTTGAAACCCGAGTTCGGGTTCGATGGTTCAGTTCAGCCGAACTTGGTCGAACATTCAAAAATAACGAAACTGAAACCGAAACGAAATTGAAACTGAAACCTAATTTTTGGCCCTGGAAAGCCATTTTTCCTGTCCCCGAACTCATCCGAACACGACTGAACTGTTCAGTCGTTCGAGAGTTCAGTTCGGACGTCCGAACAGACTGAGTTTGGTCCGAACTCCGAACCATGTTCACCCATCCCTACTGGCCATACAATTACACTTGAGTGTGGCAGGCATCATAGTAGCCTGCAAGGAAAAGCCAGGGTGCAAGGGAACTATTGTGGGAAAGCCATAGGCAAAAGCCAGGTACTGTTGGCCAGTCGCAGAGTAGCTGGCTGTACGCCTATGCCTCTGCGCTTCCTATTGCCATTCCCAGACCCAGCTAGCCTGTGGATGCCAATAAGTGGTTGCCAGAGGTTCAGGCCTGCAGCCAGCTAGTCTGAGAATGCCAATAGGGAATGCACAGGGAGAGAATGCCGGGTGAGAAATAGCATCGGGGGTGGGGGTGGACAAAGAGGGAAAGTATGCCATCAGAGTGCTGGGGAGGGAAGGGGGCCAGAGGAAAACACAGTGACACACAGGAAACATTTTCAAAGCCCTTATTGATCTCTCCAAAAAAATCACTTAAAACCGTTCCAAAACAAATAAAATGTTGATTGATTGTGGTAGCTGGAGAAATGTAGGTCTTTGTATTTATTTAAAACAGTTCACTTATGCTCATTAAACCGACACTGAAGGCGGGTGCTGGGGCAAGCATTGCAGTTGATGTGCTGGCACAAGATGTCCTGGTTCTCTCCAATGCAGCCCCACCAGTCTTGCAGATATTACAGAGAACACAGGCAGCAGTTGTTAGCAGGGGAGTGGTCTCTAGTTGGAAATCAATCCTTGTAGCATTGATCTCCAGTGCTGTTTTAAAATCCCCAAAGCCCTCTCCATAACCGAACACAAGGTGCTGAACTGCTCGTTGAAGTTGGAACCTGCTCGCTGAACCTTTGCTCCAGGGTGCAGGCAAAGCTACGTGCCTTCATGAGCCAGGACTTCAGTGGGTATAAGCAGAGTCCCTGAGCACAAAAAGGTCTCATGAACACCCTCTCAGTGCAGGTTTCAGTAGAGGGTACAATGTCTTGTGTGTACATGTGGCCAAAGAAGGGAGACTAATGGAAGATGCAGGCTTCATGGTTCTTCCCGAATCACCTGGCCAGCATATCCACGAACTGGGCACGGTGGTACACTACGGCCTGGAGAAACATGGAGAAAACCCCCTTCTCATTGTTGTCAAAGGTAGGCAAGTGCACGGCGCCAAAGCAAGAGCCGCCTTTGTGGTGTGCACTCTACTATCCCGAGCACAGATTGAGCAAGATTCTGTGCCTTGAAATCACATAGCGCCAAACACCACCAGAAGGCTTGGATCTACTGGATCACAAACAGGTTCTGCTCAGCAACGGAAAGGAATGCCTGGAGCGCGAAAATGAGCACAAGGAAGTTCGTGGTTTGCATCTCCATGGTTGCGATTCCAGGGGCCGAGAACTCTGCAGACCATGTGCCTGCCAAATGTTTTGAACAGCTTAAGGAGCTGTGTGGCTGCCTAGCTAGAATTGGCTGCATGTGAGCAACTATTGGCCACTATTGGTCGCTTCTCCCTCCATAACATTGCTAAGATTCGCCCTTTTCTCTCTGTCTCGTCTGCCAAAACACTTGTTCATGCTCTGGTCATCTCTCGCCTCGATTACTGTAACCTCCTTCTCACTGGCCTTCCCCGGTCTCACCTTTCTCCCCTCATCTCTGTCCAAAACTCTGCTGCCAGGGTCATCTACCTCGCCAGTCGCTTCGACCATGTGCAGCCCCTCCTCTCTTCGCTTCACTGGCTTCCCCTTCCTGAACGAATCCTGCACAAGCTCCTAGTCTTCACCTATAAAGCTCTTCACAACCTTGCTCCCCCCTACCTCTCTGCACTTATCGCCCTCCATACTCCAGCCCGTGCACTTCGCTCCTCCTCTGTCCCTTCTCTCACCCTTCCACGCCTTCCCTGCTCCCCTAAGCGCCTTCGTCCCTTCTCACTTGCTGCCCCCCATGCCTGGAACTCCCTCCCTGTCCACATCCGCCTTGCCCCCTCCCTTCATACCTTCAAATCTCTCCTTAAAACTCACCTCTTTCGCTCTGCTCTGTCTGACTCTTTATCCTGCTGAGCCACTATTCCTATACCTACGATCGGTTTACCCTTATCCTTGCAACATGGACCTGCCTGCTGTCATTCTCATCGTAACCAAGCCAAGTACGTGCACTTGAGACCTCGCATCTTCATGAATGTTAGACCCCTTGTCTCTCCCTCTGTTCCCCTTCCTAAGTCTCTCCCCCAGCTCCTGTCTCTCAGATTGTAAGCCCTAGGGGCAGGGACCGTGTCTATTTTATTACTTTGTAAAGTGCCAGGTACACTGCTGGTGCTATATAAATGTTTGTTAATAATAATAATAATAATACTGGTCATGTGTCCTCACAGGGTTGGCTGCATGAGCTGACATTAGCTGCTATTGTTTACGTATGTGTTTTGCTCAATACACTCAGCATTACGTGCCTAGCTAAAGGTTATCTCCAGCCGTCAAGTGCTGGCAGGTATAAACCCAGATCTGAACCTCGGTAGGTGAAGAGGTAGCAGGTGCTAAACCGCCTCATAATAGCTCGGAAATGGTGTGGCTTCTTCCCATGGCTTGCTGTGGCTGAGAATCGTGACAGAGGGAAAGAAACAGGTTCTTTAACAAACATGACATAAAACCCCAGAACAGCAATACCCAATGTTTGGACTATGTGACCCCATTTTGAGATTTAAATATTCTGCAATTCAAAGAGGAACAAAGACATAATGAGTATATCAAATATCAATTGGAACTGGGGCCCCTTCTGCAGATGGCGAGATCTCACCTGGAATCATGGCCCAAGGTTTTGGGTCCGACTCCTAGAGCAGTGGTTTAGGTCCCAAGTAGTGAGCCAGAGCTACTTGGTGTGCCCTGGAAATGTAGGTAATATAGTGGTTCAATTAACGGTAGTCCTTCAAGGCCAGACCACAGCTGTTATAATAGGTATTGAATTAATAACACTGATGTAATATTATCAGTGTAATGGATAATTTAATAGCTCAATTAATACCAACTTCCTTTTTTTCTTCGGTTTCATGCAAGAACAGTTTTCAGGATTACATTCAGTTTAAGCATATGCCTATGTGCTGTGTATTGACAGCTAGGCATGGGTTTGCCATGAGAGCATTGCCAAAGCATAGGTCCTATAGCAGGGATGGAGAACCACAGGCCTGGTGACTAAATATGGCCCACGGCTGGTTTTTATTTGGCCCCTTTCCAGTTCCTGAATCTGACTCCTAAAATTCAGTTCCTACTCCCAAGCACTGAAAATCTGATCTCGGGGTAAGGGAGCAGAGATGAGGGCATGCACACAAAGATAGGGGACAGATCCATGACACACACCCATTATGTGGACTCTCCCTGAATGCACCCATTAAGTACCTTTATCCCCAACTTCTTTGCAGCCCTCAGAGTTTATACTAATTTTCAAAGTGGTCTATAGGAGAGAGAAGGTTCCCCACCCCTTTCTTAGAGTCTGCAAGACTCACTTGACCTTGATCTCATTCTAATCGCAGCTATGGTGCAAATCTTGTGATCCAAGAGCTCTGGTGTTAACTGCTTACTGGATTGCGTTGCCCATCGATGCCTCCTCTGGTGGTTAACTGATTAAAGTTTAATGCAAAGTTAGCCTGTCTACACCAGAATTTTATATTTGTTAGCTAACTTGAGTTCAAAGCACTCCTTTCATCTTGGGGTCCGCCAGCCCATAGAGCTGCACTGATCTTAATTTTTCCACATTAAAAATAGAATTTGTATGAGGGTTTTTGAAAGGTGCCAGGTTCAGGTCCGGCCTTAGGGATTGAGGGGCCCAGGGTGGGGGAGAAATGCGGGGCCCCCTTCTGCCACTGGTGGCTTTGACGCCAGCGGACCTAGGGGCACTCCCGGCTCAGGGGGCACTCCCTGGCTCGGTCTGGGGGCGCTACCTGGACCTGGGCTCGGGGACAGACGAAGGGGGCACTCCCCTCCACCCATCCATTTTTCAGAAAGGGCAGGGCACGTATCTCATCTGCCGCTGCCACCACCACGCGAAGCGCAACTCCGCTGCTGCTGGCCTGGGCCCCGCACTGGGTCCTGACTTCGCCGCCATGTTGCTGCTCCCGAATCTCCCGCCGACTCCGCTGCGCCTGCTGCTCCCGCCTCTGCTTCGGTCCCTACTCCCACGCCGCCACCACGTCTTCCATCTGCCTCCTGCGGTAACCGGGTCCCACGCCACCGCCAACTCCGCTGCTGCTGCTCCCACCTCCGGTCTGGATCCGCTGCACCGCCAACTCCGCAGCCACACAAGCCGCTGTTCCGCATGCTCCCTCCATCCAGCAATGTGTTCCCGCCTGCCAGAAAGTTGCATAAAGCCACTACCTGTGAGGGAAGGGAGGGGGGATATGAGGGAGGAGGAGCCAGCGGCTGAGCAGTGCGGCAAATGGCTGGGGCCAGATCACGTGCGTCCTGGAGGCTGGGAAGGAGGCCGAGCAAGCAGCATGGGTGAGTGGTGGCAGGACCCTGTGACCACACCACGCCGCAACAGTCTGGCGGATAGGCATGCAGCGCCAGTGCGTGCCATGTCCCTCANCAGCAATGTGTTCCCGCCTGCCAGCCTGCCAGAAAGTTTTATAAAGCCACTACCTGTGAGGGAAGGGAGGGGGGATATGAGGGAGGAGGAGCCAGGGCGGTGAGTGGGGCCCCACACCGCAGCAGCCCCACCAAGTTGCCGCCCCCACCCAAAAAAAAACCAACACCACCATTTAAAAAAAACAAACTGGTCCAAAGTGAGGGGCCCCCAAGGGGTAGTGCCCAGGATGGTCGTCCCTAGCCACCCCGCAGTAAGGCTGGCCCTGGCCAGGTTGGCAGCTATGAGCCACAGAACAGTTTATTATGCAAGCAGCAACTGAACAATCTTCCCCCACCCTAGCTCTCCCCTGGAGGGAATGGTTTTAGGGATGAGAGACATGTAAATCTCCCTGTCCAGTCTATTATTTGCCTTCTTGTTGAGCCTTTCAGTGAAGATGTCAGTTTGTGCTAATGGGTGGGGGAAGGCTTTTCTGGGTTGTGGATGCTTGTTGAGAGAGGAAACTAAGCTAAGATAATCAAATCCATTTCACTATAAATTGCTCAACAGTTTAAGCACCTGTGAGAAACCTACAGCATCACTACTGCACCTTGGCTTTCCCACTCAGCCTTCCCAGCAGTCTTGGGCTTTCAAACCCACTCAAACCTTGGACTCAGGTGGTGTGTAAACCTTGTGCTAGCTCTCTGTATGGTGGCATATTGCATTCAGCGGGGATTTCATAGTACAGCAATTTACACTCCTTAAAGGGTGTTTTACACGCATTCAAAATCTCACCATGACTCCTTGAGATACTGAAATATATTCATTCTGGTTTTTTTGGATGAGGAGCGAAGGCAGAGAGCTCCCTCTAACCTGAAGTCACTCAGGAAGTCAATGACATTCACAAATACAACACAGGTGCCGCTTTTAGACGTGCATGAAATTAGCAGATTGGAGTAGTTTCCCACATTTGCAAAGACCCCTCCGCATACGTGCGAGTTCTATTTAGATGTCCTCCCCACCACCACCACACACACACACACATGAAAAAACCAGGCACGTGCTATCCGTAAAAACACATTTTCCCCATCCCCACTGCTGACGGTCCTGGAGAGAAATAGCGATATTGGACGGAACCTAAATGATGTGTACAGAGCGGAGCACTTCTCCATCCACTTCTGTATGCGTTCAAAATGGCGATCAGAGCAACCACAATCTTGCATGAGTTTAGTTTAGACAATCAATCTGCATCCTTAGTGCGTGAGTTTGTGAATGCGCATTCTGGAAACCTCGATGTTGGGGGTTCCAGAAAACTGATTAAGACGCAGAAATTTCAACAAATCACCTGTGAGAGTTGTTTAAAGATGAAAAAATGTGAGTTTTGCTCATGGTTTTAACTGCCTGCATGCGGGAGTTTTGTCTCGTCTAAAAGCGGCCAGGGACTCCCTCTATCTAGTCGGAAGCTTACTGCTAGTCTGTCCTATACATTATTTCAATGAATGCCTAATATAGCTACATGTATGTGTGTGCTCTTTTTCCAGGTTGTCCAGGGCCTGGTAATCGGAAGGCTGACTAGTCATTTTACAGAAAGGACCCTGCTCATGCTAAGTGTCCTTGTCTTCAGCGGAGTGGGCCTAGCCCTGGTAAGATTTGTTGTTTGATTTACTAGCTTATCTGAGTCTCTGAAAGCAAATGACTGATGGTTACAGAGAAAACCTCATGTTGTTAACACCTTCCTAGAGCATCAAGGTTTTATGCTTGTCTGGTGTTAACAGTTAAAGGATTATGTAAGTAATTATTCCGTACCTTGGCTTTGAGGTAAATGACAGTAAGTCTCACAGAATATTGCTGCTATAGATTGCAGGCCAAGAATTCAAGTAAACATTGCATAGACAAGTACAAGAAATGTATGTCAAAAGAACTGCCAAGACTTTGGTTACCCACTGAGGCGCTTTGTACTCCTAGGAATGCATGAGGACTTGGATGAGGGTTAAAGAGAAAAATGAACATGGATTCAACTACCAGGCTTTAGAATTTCGTGCTTGGTGTGTCCTTCGAACAGTGGTTGCCAAATGTTTTGCCTTGTAATGCCATTTTGAGAATTAACTATAAACTTGTGCGACAGCAACAAAGATGTGCACAGTATATCAAATATCATTTAGGATCATGACATGCCTCCAACTGGGTGGGGTCCTGACCCACCGTTTGGGAACTTCTGCCTTAAACCTCCTATCTGTGTAGCCATTTCAGATGTTATAATGAAGTATATATATTAATGGAGCAAGTATAACAGGTCTTTGTCACACATCTGTGAGTGCATAGATGATTATTGTGTTGTCATATTATTGACCGAATTAGAGATGCATCTCAGGCCTCCCAATCACCATCTTTTTACTGTATCCACTAGACAGGATAAAAATGATATCTACAAAGAGTAGAACTAGGAAGGTCTGGAGTTTCAATCCGGAAAAGCAAACCATTTTCTTGCTGGGTGGGCGTATGGTAAATCACTTGGCTTCCTTGAACTGATCAGACAAAGAATAAATGAACCACCAGAGCAGGTTCACCGATGCAGATACAAGATAGTTTTTCCCTGCATAGCCTGGAGTGAGTGCCCTGTCTCAGTAACACTCCCACCAAGAGAAGTGAGGAATGAAAATTGGAATTTGGATTGGACATGACATAGCACACCATGTTACCAGTTAAGATTCATTCATATATGAGACGTACGGTACCCTGTGTCTTTCTTTACCTTTTTAGATTAATATGTAGTAATTAGTACTTAGGGTTCAGACAAGCTATGCCTTCCTAATGTTGTTTGTGGATTCTAGTAAGGGGTAGCAGTTCCAAGGATAGGGAATTAGCTAGGTTAGTCTGTGGTGATTACCACTTGGGGCTTAAGCTACCTCTTACTGTCACTTGTCAATGCTAGAAAAGGGTATTAGTTCAGAAGATAAAAAAGGCTAGGTAATATGTGCTAATTTACCATGCATTCAGAGAGACTGATTTCGTTACCACAGAATATCCTATCCCTCACAGTAACATGTGATAAAGTTCTAAGAGCCCTACATAGGCCCAACTAGCCCAGAGGACCTGCAGTCCAACTTGCAGACCAATGTTTTGGTTATGTCCGGTTCCTGCCTGTGGGCAGCTGCCGAAGGTTGTGAGGAGGCTGTTAAATGGCCTTATAGACCTCTTATATTGGTGATTTTAGCTGCTTGGGTGGAGGGTTGGGGAAGAAATTGATTTTGTGGAAGAGAAAGGGGTTTAAATACAGAGGGTTGGGAGTGGGGTATGATTCATTGCCTCCCTGTGAGGGGGAGTATGGGTAGGTATGTGGAGGAGGTGTGCCACAGCCTCCTAGTGAGAGGAGGGGGTGTGGGCATGGATGGGGGGTGGAAGATTGTGCCATGACCCCCTTGTGAGAGGGGGTGTGTGTAGACATAGGGAATCAGGAGTGGGTTGGGACTGCCACGACCCCCTTGTGAGAGGGGGTGCGGTGAGCACAAGGGATTTCGGGTATGGATTGGGTAGGGAGAGGGGGTGTTCAGGGGATGGGGAAGATTTTCCCTGCCTGCTGCTTATGCCATTCCGTCTCTGGAGATGCAGGGCTTGGGAGACCCTCTCCAGCCACCCGCCTTTCTGGGTTCTTGTGTGCCCTTTTGGGGGGCAGGACTTGAGGATCAGGTGCCAGACCTTTTTTGATGGGAGTTGGGAAGTGGGAAGCCATTGGGGTTGTGTTGGGCATGGGTAGGTATGGCAGAGGGGTGGGGGGGGAATAGATCATCGGGATCACAGCAATTAGTGTCTGTTCCTGTATCCCGCTCTCTGCCTGTCTCGGAATATTTGGGGGCTAAGGCCAATAGGGCCCCTGATCTGACACTGATACTGCTTAATGGCAACCATGGGGCTGTCCCAGGTGATGTGCCCAACACATGAGGGGGGGCATACTCTTGACTTGATGTTCTGCACTGGCCTTGAGGCAGGGGGGGTCCAATGATCGGAGGAGTGGAGAGTTCTCCCTTGCCACGGTCAGACTATCCTGCAAGCTTCCATCCCAGCATGCCTGTCCGACCGTAGGGATGTAGGACCAGTTAAGATGGTCCACCCCCACAGACTTAGGGAACCAGAGGGGTTCTTGAATGCTCTGGGGGAGATACCTGTTGACCTCGATGGTGGCACTATCGATGACCATGTGGCCTTTTGAAACACTTGGCTGGCTGAGGCCATTAATCAGGTGGCTCCTAGGTGTCCGCTCTTGGCATTTCATCACTGCAGTTCCCTGTGGCTCACGGAGGACCTGGGGTGCCTGAAGCACTAAGGGAGGTGGTTAGAGTGATGATGGTGCCGTACTTGCGCTCAAGATGACCAATTGCAACATAGAGTATTTTTAAGACCTATGCCGTGGCTGTGCAGGCAGCAAAGAAGCGGTTCTTTGCTGCCCTTATAGCGTCCGCTCAGTCACGTCTGGCGGAGCTGTTCTGGATGGTGATGGGGTTGGTCGGTCCACCTTGTCTCCACCTGGAACTGGATTCATCCAAGGCCCGCTATGACATGTTTTTAGTGTACTCTGTGGATAAATTCGCTCGGATCAAGCACGACTTCGACATCACCATTTTGGAGGCAGTGGCAGAGTCAGAGGTTAGGAATGCCCTGTATGGTCATAATTTATGAGATGAATTTCAATCAGAGACACCTGCCGAGGCATCAGATGTCCTGGGGTCTGTTCAGGCCACAACTTGTGTGTTAGATTCAGCGCCCAGTTGGGGCAAATGAATAGATAAAATCATATTTAGAATCGCATAGCCAGTAAGATTGACAGATTGAAATACATAAGTCAGAGAATATTAATTTCTAATGGTCTCAGTCTATTGGCAGAAAGGAACAACAAGACCACAGATAACAAATTTGCTTATAACCAATAGCTCATCATCTTTAAATACCAAGTCAGTCTCTTGCACATCTATATAAGGCATCCTTCCAGAATAGACTTAACAATAATTTCCTAGTATCATCATGGTACAAACAGTACAGACAGTACAAGTATAACATATCACCCGAGGAAGAAATGTAACCAGTTTATATTTGAAGTACCCACATCAATCAGCCAGTCAGTTTATAAAGTTGGCGCTAAGAAGCGCCAAAGTTGCACTTACAGATATGTCATTAGGAGGCATCTCAGTCGCCGGCCTGTGAGCCTTATGTTATTATGGCCAAGGAGGAACAAGGTCTAAGAGACATTGTTTTCTTTTCTCTTTACAGGGGGGCTTCCACCAATTAAAGCATAAGGTATATTGGAGATATATTAAATCCATTCTTCCATATCATGAATGACCATTTACATTCACCCCCCAAATCTCACAGAGTATTACTGGGTTAAGCTAGACCCCACCTAATGGTGACCTAACCATGGATATATAGTTATACTAATTCTTAACCCCATGATGTTAACACCAGGGTCCATGGTATTCACGGGACAACAATATACTTCCTTTCAATCTACGTGTGACTTTTATCGCTCTTGGTCCTCAGTATCTCTGAGTTTGTGGGCCAAGTGGACAAATCATGCAAGTGCATTACATTCCTCCACTCTTTTAAGATTCATTAAGTGTTTCATTTGATAAATGAGGTCAAAGTGTTCTTTCCCATGGAGCAATGGTGCAATCCAAACCTCTCTCAAGGTTGAGTATAAAGGGCACCTTAGAAGGATACGATCTACAGTTTCAGCCTCCTCTAACTGGCAGATTTTCACTGCTCCCTTGGTAATACATTATACTTTCCCTGAGTTATAGCTGTCTCTATTAATTGGAAGCGAGTCCTCATATAATTTCTACGTAGTTCCGTGGAGTTAATTAAATCTAAATAGCGTTCCAAACCAAAGATCTCCTTAATATGGCTCATCCTTGGGGCCGCCTTCCATCCAGTTAATGCTGCCAGATCTTCCTGTTTCCCTATATCCAGTATCCTATCTTTTAGTTGTTTCCTCTGTTGCATTGGGGACAGTTGCCACAATTCCTGTACCGAAAACCCTGTCTGGTTGAGAAAGATATAGAAGGTAGAAAACTACGGATAAATCCGTGGACTAGTGTTCACCAGTTCCTCCAAGAGACAGAGATGAGGGAGAGATTTCTTGTCTTGGTTTACTATATGTATCCAATATTTCAAAAACGCAATTTTCTTGAGACATATGATTGAGTAAGTACCAGTTTCTGCCCTTACCACAGCCACTAGAATTGCTTGGGGGACCCCTAGTAAGCCTCTTAAGAATTTGTTTTGGATTACCTCGAGCTCTTTTAAATGCACTTCGGGGATTATTCCTTGACCGTAATTTAATACTGTTTGAGTCTTTGTCTTGTATATCTGTAAGATTTTAGAGGTAGAAACTGCATCAGACTGTTTTGCCATAGATAAGATTGCATTGGAGGAGGATCTTGTTCTCCCTGCCATATGACGTCCATGATCTTTCCAAGAGCCATTCTTATTAAATACCATTCCCAAATAGCAAAAAGAATTTACCTGCTCCACTCTTTTGCCCTGTATCACCCAGTCACGCTTTTCCGTTCTTTTCCCTACCACCATAATCTTGGTTTTATCAAAGTTTATATCCAAACCATTCTCCTGGCAATAGGCCCCACAGGCTTCCAGTAGGGTTTTAAGACCTTTTCTAGTTTGAGACAGCAAGACACTGTCGTCAGCATATTGCAGGATCGGCATTGAGTATGTCTTTATCTTTGGTGCACAATGGTTCTGAGCCTTCAATTGACTACTCAAATCACTTATGTATAGATTGAATATATACGGGGCTAACATGAAGCCTTGTCGCACCCCCTTATTGACTTTAAACATTGGGGTGTATTTGTTACTCTTCGGCATACGGATCCTTGCCATAATGTTGGCATGTTATTGAATAATTAAGGCAAGGAGATGATGATGATGATGATTGATTGATTGATTGATTGATTGATTGATTATTATAATCATTTATATAGCGCCAGTCGTGTGACCTAAATGGATCAGTTTATCCCAGAGATTTTTACACGGCACTGAATCAAACGCCGTCCTAAAGTCTACAAAGGCCAAGAAAAGGCAGGTACGGCGAATCTTGACATATTTACTGATCAAATGGGATAGGGTAAAACAACTATCCATCACTGAGCTCGATCCTCTTGGATCCAAGTTTCTAATCGATTCAAGAGAGTTTTCCCGTATATTTTACCCAGCACAGGTAATAGGCTAATTGACCTATAACAGGCCGGGTCATCCACATCTCCTTTTTTAAAGATGGGGATGATGATACTCCTACCCCATTCAAACGGTATCTGCTTTGTTACATTTAAGTATGTAAATATCTTGGCTAATAATGGAGCCCACCAGCGAGGAATAATTTTAAAGACTTCCACACAAATGAAGTCATATCCTGGCGCCTTGTTATTCTTAAAGCTATATATAGCCTTAACCTCCTAGTAGAACTGGATAGGGGTTGTATGACCCTGCTAGTTCTACTGAATCCATTGGCGGCTTTTAATACCATGAACCATGAGAAGTTGGCAACTCATCTGCAGGACCTGGCAGGGGTGGACGGAACCGTTTTGCAATTGTTCCATTCTTAGCTCGCCAGTAGATCACAGCGGGTGGTACTAGGGGACTGTACTTCGTCCCCTGGGGCTCTCTCATGTGGGGTTCTGCAGGGTTCCGTTCTGTCCCCTCTCTTGTTCAATGTGTATATGAAACCACTTGGAGAGGTTGTACGCAACTGAGGAGTTTGTTGTCACCAATATGCTGACGACACCCAGCTGTAGCTATCTTTTTCACCCGACCCAGGCCCTGCCATCTCTTTTCTATCCTGGTGTTTGTCTGCTGTGGGAGATTGGATGAGGTCAAGCTGATTGAAGCTTAATCCCGACAAGACAGAGATGATGGTGGTTGGTGGGGTCAGTGATCAGGGGGAGGGAAACACTCCCATTATTGGGGGTATTTGCCCTCCATTGGTTCCATCTGTGCGAAGCCTGGGGGTGCTCCTGGACTCGCAGATGCACTTGGATTCCCAGGTGGTGCCTTTCGCCAACTACATCTCATGAGGAGGCTCTGCCCATATGTCTGACTCCAATCTCGCCACTATCCTCCATGCGTTCGTCACCTCGAGACTGGACTACTGTAATGTGCTCTACATGGGGCTGCCCATGTTGACGGTTTGGAAGCTGCAGCTGGTGCAAAATTCGGCAGCCCGTTTGTTTAGTGGGTCAGGAGCACATTCAACCAGTGCTCAGAGCACTGCACTGGCTGCCTATTGTCTTCCAGGCCCGATTCAAGGTGCTGGATTTGACCTTTAAAGCCCAACATGGCTTGGGCCCTGCTTACCTGAAGGATCGCCTCACCCCTGGGCCCGTGGACGGCCCCTGCAGTTGTCTGGGAGCGCCCTCCTGGAGGTCCTGCATTATCGTCAGGTCCGAACAGACAGAAGAGCATTCTCAACGGCCGCACCATCACTATGGAATGCCGTCCTGGCAGAGATTTGCCTCAGCTTAGATCTCCTTGCTTTCTGACAAAGTTGTAAGACCTGGCTCCTCCGTCAGGCATTTGGCGAGGGAGGAGGGCGGGGGATGGGTTAGGGAGTTGGGTGGGGTGTGCTTCTTTTACGCAGATCACGATAAAATTTTATGTATGTAGTTATCCTTTTATATATTGTATATTTATTTTTTTCTACTGATAATGTATTTTTAAAATTTATATGTAAGCCGCTCCAAGTCGCCTTGAGCGAGAGGAGTGGGGTAAAAGTTTAAATAAATAAATAAATAAATAATGCAAGATCGGTGGCCAATATAACTTGTATCATCCATGATTTGATTCAGGATGAGACCGCTGACCTCATATGCATTACAGAGATCTGGCTGGATGAAGCACCTGGGCCAGTATTGTCCCAGTTGGTGCCAACCAGGTACTCTATGGAGTATCAGTATCAGTTTGGGGGCCAGCGGAGCGGAGTGACTGTGATCTGTAAAGACAGCTTAGTTTTTCACAGGTATCTGGTGCCTAACTCATCTGATATAGAACGTGTCCACCTTGGATTGGATTTGGCTGCTGATAGATTGGGAATCCTCTTGGTGTACTGACCACCCCACTGCACAGCTGATTCTCTAACTGCTATAGCCGAGTTGGTCTCGGAGGTGGTGTTGAGGTAACCCAAACTTATTATCTTGGGTGATTTCTGCATACATGCTGAGGCTAGCCTTTCAGGGGCAGTGCAGGAGTTCATGTCTGCCATGACAACCATGAGCCTATCCCAGATAGGGTGGCCACTGACGCACTGGCAGAAAAGAGGACAAAAATTTGCATGAAATTTACATATGCTATTTTATACTAATTTATGAAAATCTGTGGAGCAAAGGGCAGGCCCAGAAGTGGACGGAGCAAAGCCAGCGGTAGGCAGGGCCAATGGTAGATGGAGCCAACCCAATGGTAGGGGGAGCCAACCCAATGGTTAAGCCAGTGGTGTGGCTTAACCCAACAGCAAGGAATTCCTATAGTTAAAATTGAAGGGAGATTACATTAGTTAACCCTGTGAACTCCTTGCTGTTGTATGAAGCCCTGCCACTGGGGGATAGAGAGCCCTCTTACTAAGATCCCATCCAATGTCTTTTTCCCACTAGTCCCATTTCTCCCTAGCAGTGTGAAAAAAATAGAGCCCAGATTCACTGTGAGGAGAAACTGATGTTTTAAGTGTCTCATCAATTTATTTATTTATTCTAAAATTTATATGCCGCCCCCTCCTGCCTCAGGCTTCTCAGGGCGGCTCACAGCATTTTAAAACATATTAAAACAAACAATTATAAACTACAATTAAAGCAATATAAAACCCATCCCCCCCCCCACCCTAACCCAACCCACCTACCCCATCTCCCTTGGAAAAGGTCTGGTGGAACAGCCAGGTCTTACACTGCCTACAGAAAGAGGGGAGGTCGTCAATCAAGCGGACCTCCAACAGGAAGGAGTTCCACAGCCACGGCGCAGCCACAGAGAACGCCCTCCTCATGGTGGACACCCGGGAAATCCAGGGGACCCCGAGGAGGGTGTCCCCAGCCGACCGCAGGGGCCGATCCAGGACCCAGAAGGTGGGGCGGTCCTGCAGGTAGGTGGGGCCCAAACCATTTGGGGCTTAAAAGGTCAGCACCAACACCTTGAATTGGCTCGGAAAACTATCGGCAACAAGTGCAGAGCGTGGAGCACTGGTCTAATGTGCTCGCGTCGGCCTGTGCTAGTCAAGAGATGGGCCGCCGCATTCTGCACTAGCTGCAGTTTCTGAACCAGCACCAAGGGTAGCCCCACGTAGAGTGCATTGCAGTAATCCAGTCTCGAGGTAATAAAAGCATGCATGACTGTGGTCGGATCCAAGTCCGAGACAAACGGCCTAAGCCGACGCACCAGATGTAATTGGCAAAATGCCCTCTTTGCCACAGCCAGGCGGAGCTGCGGGTCCAGGAGCACCCCCAGACTCCGGGCCTGAGAAACCAAGGGAGGATGGACCCCCCCACAATCATCACCTCCATCTTCTCAGGATTTAATTTCTGATGGCTCGCCCTCATCCAGTTCCCCACAGCTGATAAACACCAGGTAAGCACCGAGACTGCCAGGCCTGAGTCGGAAGAAAATGAGAGATATAGCTGGGTGTCATCAGCATATTGATGACATCTCACCCCATACTTCCTGATGACCTCCCCCAAAGGCTGCATGTACACATTGAACAAGAGAGGGGATAAGATGGAACCCTGCTGAACCTCACACGTGAGGCCTCAGGGGGAAGATAAAAACTCCCCCAGCACCACATGCTGGGTTCTTTCAGTCAGGAAAGAGTGGAACCATTCAAGAACAGTCCCGCTAATCCCTGCCTGGTCCTGCAGCCGAGTCACCAACAACTCATGATCAATGGTATCAAATGCAGCCGAGAGATCTAACAGGATCAACAGGGTCGAACAGCCCCGGTCCAGTTCACAGGAGAGGTCATCAACCAAGGCCACAAGTGCAGTCTCCATGCCATAACCCAGACGAAAACCCAACTGTGAGGGATCAAGAAAATTGACCCAGTCCAAATACTCCCGAAGCTGCGGAGCCCCTACCCGTTCAATAACCTTCCCTAAAAAGGGAAGGTTAGAGACTGGCCGATACCTGGCCAGGGCGTCAACGTCCAAAGATGGCTTCTTGAGCAGGGGCCACACCACTGCCTCCTTGAGACAGCCCTGCACCCTTCCCTCCCTAAGGGAGGTGTTGACTATCCCTGCCAGCAGCAGCCCCAATATCTCCCGGCAAGCCTTAACTAGCCAGAACGGGCATGGGTCTAGTTCACAACAGGTGGCTCGAACAGTCCCAAGAGCATCCCCCGTATTCGAGGGCAACACAGCCCAAAACTCATCTCACAAAACAGGAGAAGACTGGGCTTCTACTGCCTCAGGCCCATTTTCTGCTAAGGAAGTTGCATCAAAACTGTGGTGAATCTGAGCTATTCTATCCGCAAAAAAGTCCACAAACAAAGCACAGTGAGCATTTGATAATTCTATGTCCAGGCGGAGAGAGACTGGACTGACCAGCCCCCTCACCACCCAGAACAGCTCAGCCGGGCGGGACTCAGCGGACACAATGAGGGCAGCAAAGAAAGTCATCTTTGCTGTCCGCACTGCAATGGCATAGGTACGTAACCAGATTCTATGTCGCAATCGGTCAACTTCAGCACGCAAGTGGCACCACCGTCGCTCTAACCACCGCCCTTCCTGCTTCATCCACCGCAGTTCTCCCATATACCATGGGGAGCTGTGTTGTCAGCGATTTGGAACTGGACACTTGGGAACCACGTGGTCGATGGCCTCCGTCAACACGGAATTCCACATGGATACGAGACCATCAAGTGGGCGGTCATCGAGGTCAGAGGGAACATCCCCTAGAGCTATGTGGAACCTTTCTGGTGCCATAAGCCTTCAGGGGCGAACCAACCAAACTGGTTCCGCACCCTCCCGGGTACCCGCCTGGAGGAGATAATGATCCGTCCATGACAAGGGCTCTGTTGACACCTCCCCCACTAACGGATCTCCCGCCTCAAGGCCTGTGCAAAAGATCATGTCCAGGGTATGTCCTCCAACATGTGTGGAGCCCACTACTCTGTGAGACAGACCCATAGTTGCCACAGCGGCCATGAACTCACGCTCTGCCCCTCCAAGACTGGCATCAGCATGGATATTGAAGTCCCCCAGAACTGTTGTCCTGGGGGACCGCAAGACCACCTCCAACACCAGCTTGGTCAGTGCAGGCAGGGAAACTGCCATACAGGTGGTTGCCCGGTATACCAGCAGTATTCCCAATCTGTCTCCGGCCAAATCCAAGACCAGATGGAGACCCTCCACACCCATGATATGTTGCACAGGGAATCTCCTCACAGACCAGGTATCCTTAAAAATAATGGCTACACTGCCC
>QEPC01003194.1:6973572-6992687 GCA_003113815.1 Sphenodon punctatus
CTTACTAGGCCTTCCGGGGAACTTCCGGGTTTCCCCGGAAGGCCTAGACAGCGCTGAAGCCGCTGGACCACTGTGCTGCCGCCGCCACCTCTGCCACCGCCGCCCGGAGCGCCAAAGGTAGGCGATCCCTGGGTGGGGGGGTAGAGTGATCCCTGGGGTGGGGTGTATGTTAAACCACCCCCCACCCCAGGGATCACCCTAGTACCTGCTGGTGCGGGCTCCAGGTCACTGGTGGCGGCCCGGAGCCCGCAGTAGTAGCAGGGACTTAGGGTAAAAAAATAATAATTTTTAAATCCAGGGTGGGTGGGGTGTGTGTGCCCCCCCTTCCACCCGCACAGCCTGGGAAGGGGGAGGGGGGAGGTATTGGTTTTTTTCCCCATTGATTTCAATGGGGACAGTTCCCCATTTAAATCAATGGAATAAATCCGGTACCGGTATACCGGTTTTAATCCGATAAACCGGGTTTTTGTAAACTGGTAACCTGTAGAACCAGTACCCGTTTTTTTGCCAGATGTCCCACCCCCAGTCATAATAGCCCGGAAGAAAGAAACAGCTGGTGCAGCTTCTTGTTTCCATGGTCTGTTGTGGTTGTGAGTCATGATGGGGGGTGGGATACTGGGAAGGGAGGGGTTGGTGGGCAGAGCACCCTTATGTATTAGGTTTATCATGCTCAATCTGTGAGTGGGGGCTGTGTGGGGGCTGCCTGGAAGCACAAGAAATACACGCAGCGGGCTGCCTGTTTAGGCTCTACACGTTAAACGTGAGTGGGGACTACATGAACCAAACCCAGACTCCATTGGGCTATTGTTTGTAAACAGCCTTTGTTACCGAGAGCTTGACAGCTAGGAAGACTGGTTGCTGCACACATTGAGAGTTAGAGTAGACAGGAGTGAGTGGACATTATGCTTTTCCTTTGCAGGAGTGGGATGACTTGCCAGCGGAAAGAAATTCTGGGTGGGGATAGGCAATTGCATGAAGGTGTTTTTCGTGGATGTTTCAGACCTGCCCTTATCTTCAGTTCCTGCTTCTTGTCCATTTGTCTTGGAGCTTCTAAGGCCTAGGTTTCTCAACACATCTTCTAGGACTGCTAGCTCTATCCTCCCTCCCTTAGAATCCAACCATCAAACCCAAGTGCCAGCACAAAATCTATTCACTTGAGTGGATCTTGTGCTGACACAGAACTTTGAGGATTGGAGCCTTAAAAAAATCCCAGGCCCGATGCCCCTGACTACAGGGATGGAGGGTTTCCAAAGTCTGATTCCTGTAGGGATTTTGGCCAGGAAGTTGCCCTCCCCAGCACTGCTTCTGCTTTTGTCTTGTAAGGATAATATCTCTTTAAGAACCTGCTAGTTTGTCGACTCGTTCTAGGCTTCCAGAGGTACAAAAGTTGTCACATTTACCCTGGAGAGGTAAATCCACTCTCCACCAGACGCCAAGAGAGATTAGCTCTAGGCACAGAGGTAGGTGACAGACGTTTTGCCTAGACTCTCTCTCTCTTGAGCCCTGTTTTAAGACTCGTTCGTTATGACCCACCAAGTCTGGAGACTGATGTGCCCATTTGATAGTAGTCAGTCACCCATTCCAGGAGGTCTGGTTCTAATCTGCTCCAACCACTTGCATCCAAGGAATCGCAGATTCCTGGAGAGCAAATCAGTGTTTAGACTGCTTTCGTTCTCTGATCCCTGAATAATCTCTGGAAGCATTTGCTCTAACTGGGATGATTCTATTGCCTTTCCATTGTGTGTTATTCAAGCTAAATCCCATCTCAACCAAGGTACAAGACCCTGCCTAGGTCTCCAGATAGTGATGTAAAAATGCAATCATCTTAATCCATTTTGATACATGCCCTAAACCACACCATTAGCAAGTCACAATATAGTAATATTTCTGAGCTTGCTTTCCCCCACTTCTCTGTAACCAAAAGGCACCTAATGGATTTTATGAAAGGAGCGGGGAGTGGGGAAGGATGGTATGATAACAATGAGTAAAACTTCTGGCTTAAAAGATAGAAAGGGTCCAGAGACTAAAATAAATAAAACTCGTCCTGAAAGAAAATACAGGTGAAAAGACTACCAGTAGTGAGCTAACAAGTACATTTTTAAAAGAGAGAGAGAGAGAAGGTGGGGGAATCTTTTTTCTTATGTCATAAAGAATTGATTCATTTGACTAGCAGAAATTGCAAATGCTGTAAGCATTTTCTTCATTTAAATCTCAACAACTGGAGGGATACCTTCAGTAAGAATCTGTGCAATAAGAAAATGGTTACACTTGCTAATTACTGTATACGCCTTAATTTGTATTTATGACGAACAGACCTACTCCATGTTACAATATTCAGGAAATTCATTGGCAAGTAAGCAGACAAACAGGATTTTTTTTTTTTTTAAAAGAAAGTCTTATGGGTGCAGCGTTATATAATGCACTGTGCTGGTTTATTTTGACAAGCATAGTTTATATTATTTATGATAAGAAGTTACTGGTAAATGTTCGGTAGCCTGTCTCATATAAGTAATGAAGACTTAATGAGTGGACATTACAGCTCTCTGCTGTTAAATCTTTCCTCAGAGGTGGGGTGAGAGAGCTAGGGAGATGTGAGAAATGTTAGGCTTGGGGAATTGGCAAAGCAAAACCAGCTGACGTTCAGGCATGTAATTTATTACATACGCTGAATGGCGATGTTGCATTATTATTGGTCATTCTAGTAACTGGTGTAGAATTCTCCACAAGAAATCGGGAACCCATTGTTCCCAGGGGCAGTACAAACACATAAAGGATGTTCCATGCCCCTAAAAGCTTACTCTCGTAAGCCAGAGATGGGAAACCTTTTCCTTCCTATGGGTCGCTTTGAAAATTAGTACAAACTTCATGGGCTGGATAGGAGTTGGGAGTGGGGTGCTTAATGGGTGTGTTCAGTATGGAGGAAGGGAGGGGGAGGGTCAAGTGGATCTGTGCATGGATCAATCCCCTGTCCTTGACTGCATGCTCGCATATCTCTCTTCTCCCTTCCCTTCCCTTCTCTTGAGCTCACACTTTCAGTGCTTAAGGGTAGGGGGCTGAATCCATGGGTCAGAACCAGGGACTAAAAAGGGACCAAATAAAAACCAGTCATGGACTGGATTTAGCCCATGGGCTGCAGATTCCCCACTCCCAGTCTAAGCATTAACTCAAGGATAATATTAAGAGTGCTGGATGGGCCAGCGCTTCATCTGGTGTAAATCAGCATGGTTCTTTTATTATCAAATCATAATTATGGAGGGGACCTCAAGAATTATCTAGTTCATCCCCCTGTGCTGAGGCAGCCATTTCCCATACTTACACCATGCAAGTGAACAGGATGCATCATGGTTGAAATGGCAGGGAGCAATTTTATAAGCTGTATCCAGATGACTCAAACAAGAGAGCCCTGCTCCACCCTACGAGAGAGACGAAAACCCCTCAGGGGCAGCCAGAACATGTGCAGGACACAACCCACCAACTTGAACACTTGAGATAAAATTCTCTGTACCCCCACTAGAACCACCACACCCCATCAGTTTCACCCCTGTGACAGTTCCATTGCTGCTGTGTCCGTTATGCCAGTTGAGGAGCTGGCTTGCTATGCTTTTTCCTGTGAAAAGCTAACTAGGTTTGTACTCAGAATCTGTATTAGATTTGTGGGAGGCCCTGGAAGAGGCTAAAGAGTGGACCCTTCTCCTCCTACTCAGACACTGGATGATACTATGAATTGTGTATTTATAGTTTTAGTTAGCTGGCAACAGCAATGTTCCCCTGGTGCTGATTAGAGACAGACCCTCACCCCCAGAAGGCTTTATAGTCTATGGATGATAACAAACAAAGCACAACCCCCCTGTGCAGGTAAAATACTCAGTAGAATACTCTGTAAAATACTCAGCAAAATACTCTGTATTTTACTGAGTACCGAGTACTTTACTGAGTACTGAATGTGAATGGTACCAAGTGTTGAACAACATTATGGAGCAGCTTCTGGGAACTCGGGCCCAATTCTCGGCTACTCGGAAATATTCATGAATACTTTTCTTCTCCTCGGTTCAGTCCTAGATGGAGGGGCATTCTTGCTGTGGAGTGCAGCTCTGACCCCAGCAAGGTTCTTCCTCCAGTCTATTTCAGCCCAGGAATCACTTCCCCAGATCTCCCTTACACTGGTATATTTCAAGCTTGAAATAGACAAGCATGCGGGGCAGAGGAAAGGGCGGTCCTGAAGGATAAGACAGAAAAAGGAGAAGCATCAGTGAGCAATATATGGGGGTGAGAAGCTAAGGAAAGTCGGACGGAAGAGAGAGGGTTTTAGGAGAGATTTGAAGGTTAGGAGGGAGTGCGTATATATTCGGGGAGGGAGTGTTCCAGGTATAGGGAGCAGCATGGGAGAAGGGCAGGAGTGTTGATAGGTTGGAATGGGCCCCCTCGCGCAAACAATAGGATGGGATCCCCCTCCCCACATCCCTCCCTCTCAGTGGCAGGGATGCAGCTGCATCAGGCAGTGTGGGCCCCACCACCTGTCCCTACTCTAGCTATGCCCTTAGAGGAAGGACAAAGAGAGTTTAGGGAGCAGGAGACTCTGGGACAGGTGAGAATGATGGCAGCAGTTTTAAATTGACATTTTTACTCCTCTAGCTATGACTTGACTTAGTCTAGTGCCCCCCCACCATTACCTGGAGCCCCAAATAATTGCCTTCATTGCGCCCCGTGCAATCTGACTTGGTTTGTGCATAAATGTGATGTTACCGTTTTGTGCGGCCCTGTGGCCAGCATCCTAATAGCCTGTGCTGTTCTCTTGTCTCTCTTAGGCCCTGATGACCAGTGTGTTCCATTACTGCCTGATCGCTTTCCCAATGGTGTTTGCATTGTGCACAATAGGCATCATTACCGACAGCATCCTAACTAAGGCTGTCCCTCCTTCGGACACTGGTAAGCATGAAATTTCTCCCTCTTGGTTTGATTTAAAAAAAATTTTTAAAAAAAAATCAGTCATTTGCTTCTCTAGCTTTGGTCTCCTGACTTTTAAAGACTGAGCTTTCAAGCTGTGAGCTGGCATGTGTGTGAATGCTGTTCTGCCAGAGAGCTCCACTCTGCCTGCCAGGGCTTAGAGCCCTGTGAGAAGAATGCCAAGTTCTGAAGTCTCAGCACATCACATCAGGCGTAATTTGCCTTGGAACAAAGAGTAACCTATATTAGCCCCACATCTCTGCCAGCAAGCAAGGAACACTGGTTGGGATCAGCCCAGCTAGGGTTACAAGGGGGCCTGCAGTAGGATGGCTATGCTTCCCCTTTAAAAGAGGACACTAATGAAAAATAGATGTTGCAGGGCTGCACTGGTTCCAGTGCAGCCCTGCACCATGTATTTTTCATAAGCGTCCTTTTTTAAAGGGGAAGTATGGCCACCCTAGCCTGCAGTAACCCCTGACCAACAGCAACTGGCAGGCCAGAAGCATAACAAGAGACCAAATCCTGCAGCCTTTCCGAAGACCAATATCCACCCTGGTGTGGAGGAGTTGTATAAGCAGGTGGCTTGCACATAGGGACTCAGGGTGTTAATAAACAATATGGTAGCCCACACCAGGTGGATGTCCATGTGCCTATTTGCACTGGACATGCTGCCCCCACTCACGGTGAGGTTCCGGAGCATGCAGAGCCCACCATGGAGGCAAACGTTGTGGGCTAATGTGCGTCCATGTGTCCACGTCCTGTTAGGTTGCATGCAGTGCCTCAGTACATCCGGGTCTCCCAGCACCATATAGTCATGGGTGAAGAGCCTAGAGCACTCTGAGGAGCAACCACTTCCAGCTCCTCCACTCTCACCCCCACTGGCACACGCGTAGCGCACAACGTGATCCTGCCGGTCTCGTAGATGTTATGGAGAGCACAGGCGGTGGTAGAAGTGGAGCAGACTCTAGCTGGAAATCAATTCTGGCCGCAGTTGATCTCCAGTGCTGCTTTAATAGCCTGAAAGCTCTGTCCACAACAGAGAGGGTAGCAGAGCTGCCGGTTAACAGTGGCGTTTACACAGCTCGCACCCATGGCTCTGCTCCACCTCATACCTGGGAGGACTGTCTGTTTAAAGGCAGATGTGCAGGCGGAGCAGAGGCAGAGCAGGCTCCAAAACACCTGGAGCACCGCACGTGGCGCACACCAGCCAGAGGTGGAGCTGCGGTCTGTCTACGTGGTGGATGACCTCTGAACCTCCGCTCCTGGCCAGGGGTTGCCCCAGGAAATGCCATAGAACTGCAACAGGCGGCAACCTAAAGCAGCGGCCAATCCGCCCACAGTTCTACAGTGTGGGGGAGAGGAGTGTCACGTGGGCAGACCATGGACTGGCAGCGCTCGGTCTGTTTAAAATTGACACAGGCGGGGCTGCACTCAGGCAGATGCGGGGGTCCACCTCCAGAACAAGTCCGTGGATGCGCACCCCCACATCCTTCTAAAGACACCCAGTGTACTTTTGCTCTGGGGTATGGGCAGCACTGTATGCCTTCATGAGCCAGCGCTTCAGGAGGTAGGCTGCGTCCCCGGAAAAAGCCCTCTTGAGCATCTCCTCAATACATGTTTCTATGGAGGGTCTAAAGTCTCCTGTGTACATGCAGTCAAAAAAGGGTGACAGAAGATGCTGGCATGGTGATTCTTACACTAGACCACCCTGCCGACACATTCACAAACCGGGCACAGTAGTCCACTGTGGCCTGGAGAACCATGGAGATAAACCCCTTCCAGTTCAGGTAGTTGTCCTTGCTAATGGGCTGGGCAGATGATGGCGATACAGCTCCCATCAATTGCCCATATCCAGTTCAGGAATCCATCCCACTGAAAGCCCTCCATCACCTCCATGGGGTCAGCCAACTGCACCACCCGGTCCAGCAGCACTTCGCAATCGCTGTACAAAACTCCACGAGTATGGTGCCCTGCCCACCTTGCAGGGTCCAATGTCAGATTGCTGGGCAACAAAGCAGCAAGTGTCTGGAGCAGCAAGCTTACAGATGGGAATGACAATGTGCTTCTCCATGGGGATGTACAACTGCATCACCATGCTCTTGTCTCTCCAGTTGAAGCCTGAGGATCTCGGCTATCTACAGGATGAGGCAATGGGGCAGCCTGAACTTTGCGACCCACTCAGCATCTCCCCACAAGGACAGCCAATAGCTGGCCTATAACCAATAGCAGTGAAGGTCACTGTGTTTGGAATGTAAGTGGGAGGAGAACTGCTATTGGTTAACAGCTACTGATATTTTCTTATCTTTTGAAAGTAACTGTTTTTGCATGTAGCTAGCATGAGGGGTCATAACGCCATAGAAAGCTATTGCTGCGGGTTGTTTGCCGATGAAAGCCAAATGGCTTTGGCTTCTGTGCGTGGGTGCTGTGGCCACCCATGGTAAGGGGCCCAGAGAAGGAGGCCCCTTACCATGTATAGAAAGAGCTTTCAGACCCATCCTCCAAGGCAGTTTATGGGCTCATCGGGTGGCACGTGCACACAATGGGGTTCTACGTATGCATGATGGAGTGCAGACACCACACAATCCTGCTATTGGCCACTATTGTGATCACTGCAGTAGTTCCAAGTTCAGGAGAATGGAAGAGTGGAAGCCCCGGACAAGATGAGTGGGATTCAAACGAGATTGCAAGTATTCTTGATGTTTGTGTGCAGCCAGAAGTAGGGCAGTCACTAACTGAGGCTGGACCTTCCCTGCTGTTTTTCTCATCACTGCCCTGAAGACAACGAGGTGACACTCGTGGGGCCACTGGGAGTGCCTCAATCGAATGACAGAGATGAATCTCTTTGGGGAAACAAGTGACTCAGGGGTTAGGGAATGTGAACTGACTGAAGGAGAGCTTGTCCTATACAAGGTTTAGACCCTCTTAAGAAGTGCAGAGCGCCCTCCTGAGCAAGGATGTTTTCTGGCCCTATCATATAGTAGTAGAGAAGATGCTAGAGAGGGGGTACAAGAGGTGCATGTTTGACTGGGGATTTTATGCAAACCAAGTGATTTCCAGCACCATGGCAGATGAGATCCTAATACAATTGTGTGCTGCTACCCGCCAGTATGTGATTTGCTCAATATACTCAGCATTATGCTTGTGGCAAACGGTTAGTTCCAGCCGCCAAGTGTTTGCAGGTACCAACCCGGATATGAACCTCCGTGGGTGGGCAGGGATGGCAGGCAATAGACCACCTCCTGGAGTCATAATAGCCCAGAAGAAAAAAATGGCTGGTGTTGCTGCTGCTTCCCATGGTTCGCTGTAGATGGGAATCATGATGGGGGTGGGATACTGAGAAGGGGAGGTTGGTGGGAGCGTGGCAGGGAAGAACGCCTGCCTGTGTATTGTCATGCTAAACCTGTGAATGGGGGCTGCCTATATGCACAAGAAATACACACAGGGGGCTGCATGTTTCTTAGGTTCTACGCGCTAAACATTTATTGATTTATTTACTTAGATTTTTATCCCGCCCTATCCAGGCTTACAATTCTTAAACCTATTAACTGTAACACTAATAACTAGCTAATTAACTCAACTCTTAATCCTCACAACAACCCTATGAGGTAAGTTAGGCTGAGAGGTCTATGGCTGGCTTAAAGTCACCCAGTGAGTTCATAGTTAAGGTGAGTCTTGAACCAGGGCCTTCCCTGACCTATTGGTTTACTCTAAGTAGCGCACTCTTAACCACTACACCACACTGGCTTGCACTAAGTATTAGAGGTGTGCATGTCATTTTTCTTGTTATAATAACAATAATGAAAATTGTCATTTTCATTATCATTACTGCAATAACGAAAATGACAAATAACAAAAAAGAAATGAAAATGACTTTTTGTTTTTGAAATAAAGGGAAAAAACTAAAAAACACATTTCCAGCTATATCTTTTTTGTTTCTTACTGAATTTTGATGAAACTTGGGGAGAGTGTGCCCCCGATGGAGAGCACTCTGTGTACCAGTTTTCGAAAAGATTAGATAAAGGAAACCAATTGTAGAAGCAATTGAATGTTGTGATTTTAAGAAAAGCTCCATACACATTCATGGCTACGTCTTTATCTTCCATCCAATTTGCATGAAAATGGAATATTATGTCTCTCCACAAACTTAACACTCCTGCCAATTTTCAGAAAGATTGGATAAAGGGTCCTGATGGTATAAGACATTAACTTGAAAATACATTTCCAGCTGTAACATTTTTATATTCCATCCTGTTTACGGGTAATTTGACTGGAATGTATCACATACCTTCCCTGTCATTTCTGCCAAACTACAGGACAATTTGATAAAGGGACCCAATTTTATAAGCAATTGAACTTGTCCCCTTGAAGACCATTATTCAGATAAATAGCAGCACATGCAGTGCCAGTCAGAGGCAGGCACCTGGCATGGCAGAAAGAGGAAGGCTTTACGAGGGAGAATGGGGAGCAACCCAACCAAATGCCAGACACATTCACTGGCCAATTACTGCATGCTTCCAGCTTTACAGGACCAATCAGTGGTGGCTTTGAGGCGGGCATAAGGGGGGGCCCTGAGACGAGCATAGAAGGGACATAACTAGGACTTTGGGGGTAGAATCCCAGCAATCACGAGACATAGTTTATACATCCAGGCTGGCCAATTATCATCACAATCGCATCCTGCAGCACTGTGATAGAGGACATCAGAGAATCTATATTGGCTCTTTCCTAAACAGATGATTCTGACTTCCCAGTAACAAGTGGGGGAGATATGTTGGGGTGGTCACAGCACAGAATGAGGATATTTGGTTGACATTTTTGCTGGCCAATGGCATCACAACCCGATCTTATACCACAGTGAGACGTAAGAGAATCCTGGCATAGGCTCCTTCTCTGCATATGCTGTGCAGGCATATACAATTGGGACCCTTTATCACATCTTTCCGGTATTTGGCAGAAATGATCATGAAAGTGTGAGATACAGCCCTGCCAAATTTCATGTACACTGATTGGACTACAAAGATGTTAGTCAGACATACATTTATAAGTTAATTGCTTATACCACCAGGACCCTTTATCCAATCCTTCTGAAAGTTGGCAGAGATAGTAAATATGGGAAGTGGTATAAACATGCCAAGTTTCATCTGCATTAATTGTGAGGCAAAGAAGTTACAGCTAAGAGTGTGTATGAAGATTGTTGCAAAATAATATTCCACTGCTTGTAAAATTTGATTCCTTTATCCAATCATTTTGAAATTTGGTACACGTAATGCCTTCCATTGGAGGTTCCCAAGTTTCAGCCAAATATAATGAAAACCAAAAAAGGTACAGTCAAAAATGACTGGAAAACTAAAACAAAAGCAAAAACAAAAACGAAAATTTGATATTTATGAAAACGAAAACAACAGATTTAAATAACAAAAATGACCTGGGACCCTGGTGCACACCTCTACTAAATATGTGAGTGGGGGGCTGTATGGACCAAACCCAGACTCCAGGGGGCTAGTGTCTCATTTGTTAACACCCTTCGAAGATGCATAGGACCCTCTTCTCTTGTGCATTCCGTGGCCCAGCTTGACTCTGAATGACAAGACTGAGGCTGAAAGGTTTGACCCCAGCAAGAGAGCAGAGGCTCCAACTGTGGTCCTGACTCCAACTGAGGTAATTCCATTTGCTGATGCAATCACAAACCCAAATGATAATTGATATATTTTGCATGTATTTATGGCTGTCGGAGGTTGCAGGATTTACATTTTAATCTCAAAACTGAGCTACACAGGCAAAGAATTTGAGAACCAGTGGATTAAAGGATGATCTGCCGTATAGGGTAACTTTTTAGGCCAGGCGATTAATATGTTTGATAAGGACTTGTTGTAAGAGGTAAGATGGTCCAGTGATTGAGTCTTGAGTCTGGGTCCTAAACAGACCCAGTGTAGTCTGGTGGATAAATTAAGGGACTTGTGTTTGATGCCATGAATGGGGAAAACACAGTGAACCCTGGATAAGGTGTTGGACCTGGGAGACTAGGATTCAGATCCTGTTTTAGGAATGAACTCATGGCCTTGAGCAAGTCACTATCTCCCTTTTTCCATCTGCAAAATGGGAATAATAATGACCTACCTCATCACAAGGTTATTTTGAGGATGAATTAGATAAGGCTTGTGAGACACTTTGAGCATGGAACGTGTTATGGAAATGATACATAAAATAATAGCGTGGGATATAGGAAGCCCAGGTTTAATTCTCTGCTCTGCTCTGCTCTGCTGCTGGATGGGACTAAGCTAGGGGCACTGACAGAACTAAATTCCAGGGGGGAATGGAGCGGAGAGCCCCTTCGCCCCACCTCTTTCTCATGCAACCATGCCACTTTCTGAGCACTGTGAGTGTTACGACACTTGGAAAAGAGTGTGGCCACATCAGAAAGGGATGGGTAAGGCTTTGTCCCCACCTGTTTTGGACATGCCACTGTCCCTCGCCTGAAGGACTCCAAAGGGGCAGGGCCAGACGGGTGCAGCTGCATCCCTTTGGCCCTCCCTCTTGGATCCCCTGAATGCTGATCACTTTATTCTAGCACCTACACTAGCGCCATTGCGTCTGCTTTACACTGAGGCATGTTGATGCAAGGGCAGAGCTATAGTCTGAACAGGTGATGCAGCTGCTCTGGGGGCCCACGAGCTTGTGGGGCCCATGCTCCTGGGTGCAGTTATGTCCCCAGCCACTGGAAGCAGGGGTATGGGGGCCCCCAAGCCATCTTCTGCACCTGAGGCCTATTCCAACTCTATAGGTAAAAACAGACATGACAGTGGCCTGCTCTGGCCCAGAGCTCACCTGCACATCTGTACAGGCACCGCCAGATATTGAACCAGGATTTCCCTGGGCCATGTTGATATCTAGTTCTGGTTCTGCCTTCGGAAAACTTCGCTCAACCACACCACAGCAGCCTATTATGTTTGTTCAGGCCAGAGGATACGGCCTGAGCTGCCATGGCTGCCTATCATGGCAGGGGCAGGGCTGGCCGGCCACACATTCATGTTTCTTCCCGCCCTCTCCGGGCCTTGGCCGTGGGTATGTTTGTTCTGGGCCTGACACAGCCCATGTCCTCCATGGCTTCCCGCCCCAGGTCAGGTTGCTGTCACGCTATGGTCACATTTGTTTTTACCCTGTGTCAATTATATGCATACATTACCACTTCCTGAGAGACCTGGTTCTGTCTAGAATGGGTACCAGCGGCTAGCATGAACAAAAGATCTAGCATCCACGCTCTTTGAGCAAATATTCCATTGCTAGCGGAACATTCGAGCTAACTAAGACTCTCACTGCCTGTGCATCCACATTACTTGCAAACCTGCAGCCGCGTGGCTTAGTCCAACAAGGGGGAGTACACATAGCTTTTCTGTTAACCAAATAATTTGTTTTCACACAAGCCTAAGCTAGCCAACAGGCACACAGCGAAGCTTCCACAGCAACTTTATCATCCGTCCACATTCTGACAGCCTGACTCTCACTGTCTCCCCACCCGCCGTGATTGCTGGGATGGTGTACATTTTATTAATTGTGAACGCTGTGCTTTTAGAGGTAGGTAAAGTAGGCAAAGGTCGAGGGGGTAAATTTAAGAGAGCAGCAAAATGAACCAGGAGTGCTCCCGCCCGCCTCTGTTGCATAAAATGCCCAGCTTGGGAGAGTGCGCTCCTGGATCATTTTGCTACCGTATTGAATTCGCTGCTGGTGACTTGCATTGGCAAGGCAGAGTTGTCCTCTGAACAACTGATTAATGAGGAATCAGGAGACTTCTATGTGCGTAATGCATGCCCCAGTTTGATGGGTGAGGAGGCAGAGGGGGAAGTATTTTAATATTTTGCCTAAGGTCAGGTGACAAAACGTATAAAGCCATCTCTGTGTGTTTCTGACCCCCAAGGCTTTGTTCACCATGGAACCTAGAAAGGTGTCCCTTCCTTTGAGTTTTTAAGGAGCACATGATTTTGGAGGAGCCATAACTGATGTTAGCTAAATCCCACCTACTCCCCCAGTACTTTCCTTGACTACAGTGTCATGGGCAGGAACCAGTCAAAATGCAGTCCTTGGTTCATGCAGTCTGCATTTTGAGGATCACCCCCAGATGAGAGCATCCTGTTGTTATCCTAAGACCCAACTACAAAGAGGAGGATATGAGGCGGTTAAGACATTGGAGCCTCAGCTAAAACGTCATCTCTGATGCTTGAGCCATTGGAGTGAAAGACTGAACAGTTTCAGGGCTTCCGGTTCTGCCTGAATTAAAATCTGCTGTGATGGTGGGGGAGGGGTTGTAAACAGCATCTGGAAATCATCCAAGCTGCTCTGAAAAGCGCTTTTGTAAGAGAAATGGAGCTTTTAAAGCCCCAAGGGTAAACTTAGTCAGATGAAGATGAGTTTAGTGGTCTCATCTGAGGTCTGATTTGCGTAGATTATTAGGTCACCACCAGAGTTCAGCAGTACTGGCAGTGCCTGTCCTGGTGCAACAAAGCGGGTGGGATTACAGGTCAGGAGTGAGGTGCATTGGGGAGGCAGTTTAGGGGCCCAGAACTGGAATAGCAGGGAGTGTTGTGCGGGAGGGCTGCTTTGTTTCTAAAGAGATGTATACAGGCTCAGGACTAAAACGGCTTGGTCCTGTAACAAGTCAGGATTGAGGTTTACTAGCAGAGATGCGTTTAGGCTTGGAGCTAGATTTAGCCAGTGGTGCTCCAGGTCGGGACGGGGGTCCTTCAGCAATGTTGTGTACAAACAAAACGTGCCTATTCCAGGGGCAAAACTAAGGTACAATAATCTCCCCCATTAAAATCGAGGGGAGCTGAGTGTCCGTGGCAGAAGATTGCACCCTAAATGCTGGTAGCCCTTTGCTTTCATGACATGTGAATTCTAAAGAAATTTTAGACCGAAAAATAAGTTAAAGCTCCTTTGAAGCCCTGGAGCAAGCACTGCAAATGACTCTGAGAATTTCTGCATCAGTGAGTAAACTGGCTTTTTTCCAAGCAGCTGGCTGCACGGGCATGTGGGCGTCTCCCAGAGCAAGCAAAGCAGCTATTAAAATGTCTGACACCCATTTCGGATCATGGGTGGCACCGCACATTACCTGTTCCGCCCATAGACGCACTCAGATTTACCAGCAATGCAAATGTCCAACTCAGGTTGCTAATTGAAGGTTTTATTTTGCTGCCTTTTGAATAATTTGTCTTGATAATGGTGCTTTTAGCCTGCTGTGAAATTGGGACATTGAAGTCTTTCTCACTGACAGCTGAAAGTGCGCAGTGAGGAGGCTGCTGAGATCATTTATGGAAAACACGCAAAATCAGATTCATCCAGCTGCCACTCCATCTTGGGATATGGCCTTTGACAGTGGGTCTGGCCTGAATCTTGCTGAGGGGAGCACACATGTATCCTCTGAGCTTTCCTTTCCAGGCCTGATCCAGTCTCAATTAAAGTCAATGGGAATCTGTCTATTAACTTTTGATGGCCAATTGGGTCAGAGCATACTGTGGCCAAGGAAAGGTCCCAAACGTGGTACCCCTTTCAGTGAAAGGCTGGGATGATGATGATCAGTGGAAGGGCAGCAGGCCATATGGTGAAGCTAATGTTTTCTACAGGTGATGCCACATGAACAGTGCGGGCCTGGCGTGCAAGTGCAACCACCACATTGTGGGGCCAGTGCAGGGAGCTGGACACATGAGTAGCCCCCTTCTCTCCCCAGGCCAGGCCACCGTGCCAACCACACGAGTGGGGGCCTGGCTCGGCCCTGTCCTCCCTCCCTCCCTCCCTCCCTCTAACCGAGATCCCGCCCCCAGCTGTGATGTGGCCTTGTGTAACGGGCAACAGCATCCACCGCTCGAGTGGGGGCCTGGCTCGGCCCTGTCCTCCCTCCCTCCCTCCCCTGGTCTAACCGAGATCCCGCCCCCAGCTGTGATGTGGCCTTGTGTAACGGGCAACAGCATCCACCGCTCAAGGCCCCACACCAGTGCTCCCTACATGGCGGGGCAAGTGCAGCCCCTCAACATGAGTAAAGTAGCCCCACGTTGGGCAGCCTTTCCCCGGTTGGGGGAAGGCTGCTCCGCAATGCGCACTCGGATTTTTTTCAAGGATGCATCACGTAGCAGCCAGCTGCTCCCCCACCTCAGGGTGGGGGGAAGATCTGCTGTGTGCTGGCCCCACAATGCACTGCATCGTGTGGCCCATCTGCCCAGGGAGGGGTAAGGCTACCCAAGGTGTGGTAGTCTCCCCTGCACCCTACTTGTCACTATCTATCAAATCACCCCTGCCCTTCTCAACCCCACCATAGGCAGGGCTTAATTTGAGCCGGGGCGCGCTTGAGTTCAGCCCCAGCCAGCACCTCTCTCTTCATGCCAGGACTCAGCCTTGGCACCTCTTCAGGATTCTGTCACTGCTGCTGCTCTGCAAGGCCTTGCCCACAGTTGGATACAGAAGCAGCAGCAGCAGCAGCCCCAGTCTCTCTCCTGATAGGGTTAGGGATGATCAGTAATGCCATACAACTGACTGGCAGCAGCAGCCCTGGCCCTGAGCAAGCTTATGTTTGCTCTAAGCAAGGGCTGGCGGAGTCTCTGGGCCTGGCAGGCCAGCTCTGCCTAACCCCCATAGGTCTGGGGTCAAGGGCTGGGACTTCCGGGCAGGTTGGAGCACCAACACCACTTATTTTTCAAGCAAGCACTGATCATAGGCTTTTATATAGTCCCCATTATGGGGTATAAGGGCTGCATGCACACTCTGTGAGAATTTTACCTTCACAATCTCCTTGTGACGGGGAGAAGTGATGTTATCCTCATGTTGCAGTTGAGAAACTGAGGCACAGAGAAAGGGGGTGCCATGCCCAAGCGACATAGTAAATGTGTGCTGGAATAAAGAGCTGTAGCTAGTCTTTTGAAAGCAAGGCTAACCTCCTAACCACAGGCCCATTCTTCCTATGTTTTCCTCTGGTACATGCGCGTCTCAACCAATCAGAACTTGAAATGAACTTTCAGATGTGTCAAACCCTACTTTCTATAAACCGTTTCCTAGTAGGTTGATAGTTCCCACACTTGTTGACTATGTGACCTCATGTGGAGATGTTAAAACATGATCAGTGCCATATTGGGTCAGACCAATAGTCTGTCTCAGTAGTCTATCCCAGAATCTTCTCTCTCACAGTGGCAGCTTCAGTTGCTTCAGAGGAGTGCCCATCAGGTTATAGAGGAGCAATCCATTTCCTGCTATTCACGCCTAGCACGCAGAGAGCTCGTCCCCCTGACTAGATTGGCCATTTAGAGACCTGTCCTCTTAAGAATTTGACCAAATCTTTTTTGAACCCAGTTATGTTTATTGGCTTTCAACATCCTCTGACAATAAACTCAATAGGTTAATTGTGCATTGAATGAAAAAGTACTTCCTTTTATTTGTTTTAAATCTGCCGGTATTAAATAGCAGTTTTAAAACTGCTCTTCAGTTGTTAACCTGCTGTTTAAGTTTCATTCCCACTACCCCAGACAGCAACAGAGGTATGCAAAGTCTATCACATATTAATCTGCATTGTGACCCCATGCGCACATTATTTATATAGTGCCAGCAGTGTACCTGGCACTGTATGCTCAATATGACACAACCCCACTAGTGCACTTGATCCACAGTTTAGGGCTCTCGCTTATAGGCTTGGCCACTCATTACATACTGATGGCCATGAGAATTACACTTCATCCAGTCTAAGTGCTGCAGTGAGGATCTAAGATAGAATTTAGTCCTTGCAACTGTAATGCTTCTGTTAGATTAAGAGCTGTTTACTGGAACTAATTTATATCTTACCTATTCTGTTTTCCCTTCCATTTTCTCTAGGAGCCATGCTAGGAATATGTTCATCCGTTCCTCCATTGACACGGACAGTTGGCCCCACAATAGGAGGATTTTTGTATAAAAGGTTTGGTGTCTCTTCCTTTGGTTACGTACAGCTGGCAGTCAATATCATTCTGTTTTTGTATCTCTTGAAGAACAAAATTCCGCAGAAGGAGGAAAAAGTTCGATAATCGGTGTTGTGTATCAATTTAATTTTGGGTGTGTTTTTTAAATAAAAAAAACACTGATTGTGAAAGTTTATTAAATATGGTTTACAACTTTGAATCTCTAACTTATGACTGGCAATAACGAGTGTTATCTAAGTCAGCACTGTGTATTTCTCAATGGAGCCATTTACAAATGGGAATTTATAGTAGTATTCATAGAATCAAAGAATGTCAGAGTTGCAAGGGATCTCGAAGGTCATCAACACCAAGCCCCTGCTTGGATGCAGGACAACTACAACATCCCTGACAGACGGCTGCCCAGACTCTTTCCGAAAACTTCTTGTAACAGAGAGCCTACAGCCTCCCTAGGCAACTTGATCCATGGCTGAATTTGATATTTAACCAAAATCTACTTTCCTGTCATTTGAACCCATAATTTCTAGTCCTAACCTCTGTAGCAATGCAGAACAGTTCCTCACCATCTTCTTTGTAGCAACCCTTTAGATGTTTGAAGACTGCTATCNCGTGTGGTGCTCCCCTCCCCCACACCATAGAGCTGCAGGAAGATTGGCCACTGCTCCTTGCTGCCGCCCCGCAGCTCTATGGTGTTGCCCGGGGCATCCCCCAGCCAGGAGCAGGGCTGCAGCAGCCATCCACCAAATAGGCAGAGCGCAGCTTCGCCTCTGGGCGGTGCCCCAAGTTTGGGCAGCCCACCCCACTGGTGGTGCTCCAGGATGTTCCAGAGCACTGTTGGCGGGGCTGGAGTGGAGTAGGCAACTCCGCCTCTGCTCCACCTGCACATCTGGTGGCCTACCTTTACATGGACGGGCTGCCCAGGTGTAAGGCGGAGCAGAGGCAAGGCTGCCAGCTGTGTAAAGGCACCCTTTGAGTGCCCTTTGTTTGTCTGTAAGAGCAGGCGGGAGTGCCAGCTAAAGTTTCTTTGCCTCTCTGTCCAGGCACAATCGCTCCATGTAAAACTGAGGCTTTTCTTCACTGAAGGTGTCTGGGTTTTGGAGATGTGAATCCACTTGTAGAGAATTATTACTTAAGGGCAGAGCTCAAAGTAGAAACAGATCAAAACCGCAACACGGCGGAGCCAGGAGTTAGGCATCAGGGTGCCCTGAGTTTTCCCCATTGGCAGCAATGGTGGGGAAAGTATACATGAGCCCCATACTGCTAGCAGCTGGTGCTTATTGCTTCTTGCCAGCATCACAACACGTGCACAGTCCCGAGACAGCCTTACTCTTGTGCTAGGTGTAGCCAACCTGCTCACTCTGTCTTGTCTGGCGCTCCACCCATCACAGAGCCTATGTTAACTGCCTCCTCTCCTTTTGCCTCCGTTATTGAGAGCATGTCTACATTATGTACCATTTTTTTTGTTTTGTTTTATTTTTAAAATTTATTTTTAACAATTTCTATCCCGCCCATCCTGCCACAGGCAGCTCTGGGCAGCGCACAATAATAACAATGAAAACAATTTTAAAACAAACACAACAGGGAGGAATTAAAAACTATCCCTAACCGCCCCCCACCCTAACCCATTCCCCCTCCCCATTCCCATCCTCAGCCAGGCAGAACAGTCACGTCTTACAACAGCGTCGAAACGAGGGGAGATCCGGGGCCAAACGGCCCTCCACCGGCAGAAACCCAGAGGATGGAGTTCTCTTTAAAGACGGGTAGGAGGAGGGGATGAGTGCCAGCCCTCCTTAGGAAGAGCCAACTTGGCTGTGGTACATAGTACCGATGCCTAGAGGGGGGTGGGGATGGAGAAGCTGCCGAGTGAGTTTCATGGCTATGGGATTGTTCCTTCTGGAGAAAGGTCCGTTTTAGGCTCCACCCAGCTCATGGTGTTCCCATTATACAGCAGACAGCGTCACAAGCTCTGCCAGAAAGATTTTACAGATGGAGGAACTGAGTGGCATACAGAGAGTCACCTAGGAACCCTTAGGCAGTCAGAGCATTGGGCCAAGAAGCCAGAAGCCATTGCGGCAGGGCTCCACCCCCAGAAGCCCCCAGCCGCCATAGCAGCAGGGCTCATCCCCTGCAGGTGAGCGAGGCTCCACCCCCTGGGAGGGCTCAGCCCAAGCCACAGGCCAAAGCTGCCCGCCCGCCCCAGCGGACGGCAGCCCTTGGGCGGCGCCCGAAGGGCGGCGACAAAAGGGC
>QEPC01003194.1:7002735-7014586 GCA_003113815.1 Sphenodon punctatus
ATCGCCACAGCAGCCAAACTCTGGGATAGCAACAAGACAGCAGAACCTGGGTTGATTGAAACGGATCAATACAGCTGGGGGTCATCAGTATATTGATGCCAACTAACCCCCCCAGCTGTGTACAACTAGGGATGGGCGAACACAGTTGGGAAGTTTGGAGTTCGAACCGAACTCAACCAGTTCAGTCGACTGAACCGAACTTCCGAACCAAACTCGATTTCCGAACCGAACCATATTTCCGAACTCGGTTCTGTTCGCCCAGCCCTAAAAGATAATAATCCATTTAGTTCAATGGGGTTTGAATTTATGAACTCTGTTCGGAAGTTAGGAGTTTGGACCGAACTCGAATAGTTTAGTCGACCGAACCTAACTGAATTTCCGAACTGAACCAAATTTCCGAACTCGGTTCTGTTTGTCCATCCCTATGTACAACCACCCCTAGCGGATTCATGTACACATTGAACAAGAGAGGGGACATAATGGAACCCTGCAGGACTCCACACAAGAGGCTGCCAGGGGGATGATATACAGCCCCCTAGCATCACTCACTGAGACCTATCTGCGAGGCATGAACGGAACCATTAAAAAATGATTCTGCCAACCCCGCCTAGGTCCCACAGGTGAGTCACCAGCAACTCATGGTTCACGGTATCAAAAGCCACTGGTAGATCTAGTAGGGACATACCTCTATCCAGTTCCACTATGAGATTGTCAACCAATGCCACAAGCGCTGTCTCTGTGCCATGACCCAAACGAAAGCTGGACACTGCGGGATCAAGGAAACTAGTGCGGTCCAGATGCGCCTGCAGCTGATGTACCACCGTCTGTTCAATAACCGTCCCTAAAAAGGGAATGTTAGAAACAGGCTGATAACTCACCAGGGCACCAACATCAAGCAATGGTTGCTTGAGAAGGGGCTGCACCACCACCTCTTTGAGGCTGTCTGGCACCCTCCCTTCCCAAAGGGAGGCACTGATCACCCCTGCCAGTACCTGCCCCAACGTCTCCCTGGTGGCTTTCACCAACCAGGATGGGCAAGACCAATTCACAACCTGTGGCCCGAATGGACTGTTACAAAGTTAATTCCCTGTAACTAAGTTAAGCATGTGCACCTGCAACTTCTCAAGCTTATGAATGTATCCTTGTCTCTCCCAATATTCACCTCTCCCTTGTCTCTCAGATTGTAAGCACCTTGGGTAGAGACCTGCCTATAACGATTGATTGAACCAGGCCCGGTACTCTGCTGTTGCTGTGTAAATAAATTTAAAAGGGGTCATTGCTATAGTAGAGAGAGGTGGTGCAGCTACCCCAGGGCCCATGAGCCGGGTGGGGGAGGACAACACCTTCTGGTACAGCTATCCCCTACTGCTGGGAGAGGGGTGGAGCTGTGTGAACAATTTAGGTTGCTTTCACCCTAGCTAGAGCAGTAGGTGGTGGTGGTGGTATTAATAATTTATGAAGTAATTTCAGTGTGCAAAGTGCTCTACAACCCTCATCTAGCTCATCCTCACAACTACCCATTCTACTTTTTAACAGATGGGGAACTGAGTGACTTAGCCAGGGCCACCCCATAAACTCATGGCTTAGACAGGCTGCACTGGTGCTAATGCAGCTCTGCAACCTGTATTTATTATGTCCTCTATCTGGCCACCCTGCCCTAAGTCCAACATCTTACTAGGCTGCACTGGCATTCTGCTTATATACAAAATACAGACTGTTAAAGAATCTGGGTTTATTTGATGGTACTACTCACTACTAGCATGCAGAATCTGTTTCAGAGATCATGGGGATATTTATTTGGAGCAGGAGGCTGTAATTTGAGACCAGCTTTAGCTCTTTAGGAAACAGAAATTACCTTTCATCCAAACGAATGTTTCAGAAATGCAGATGCGGAAACCCAGTGTTATTTTTGTTTTTTTAACGAGGCTGAAGCTGTTTTTAAAAAAAGGCTGAGTGCTAGCATTAACTCTTGGCAATCAGACATAGTAATTAGTTAAAAGCAAGGCAAGTACCCATGCATGTGTTCTGCTCGCCCCCTCTACCCTGTAATTTTTGAGACTGGATAAGCTCCCTCCCTTGCAACTTTCAGATCCCTTCTTAAAACCTAGCTCGCCTGCCAGAGCTTCCCTGTCTCATCACCTCCATAGATCTTTCCTTTCTACTTCTCCTTAGACTATCCCATCCTTCAGGACCCCCTCCCCACTTGTAACTAAGCTACGCACATGCACCCACAACTGCTCAGCTTTCTGACTTACCCCCGTCCCTCCCTATTTGCCTCTGCCCTTATCTATCCTAGATTGTAAGCGCCTTAGGGCAGGGACCAGTCTTCATAATCACATTGCTGGCACTACATAAATAAATTATAATTTGTGTCTGTGAGCAAAGCAGAAGATGCAGCATGCCTGCCAGCCTCCCTCCCCCCATTTGTCAGAGCAGCAGCCCACTCACAGTGGTTGGGTGCAGCAGTCTATAAGTATACATACAGAGACTGAAAACGGTTTTCATTTTGCTACAAAAACTTTTGCAGGCAAACAAGTAGTTAAGGTAGGCATCAACTAGTGAAAGAGGTGAAGTTTCTCTTAAGCACCATGATGATGATCCTGTTCCTCTTCAAGACTACACCCTCCCCATTCCGAAGGCTTTTTTATAGGCCTCTGCTTTTATAAGCCCCCATTAACCCTTGCCCCTGCATACCTAAGTGCTACAGGCTGTTTTAGCTTTGTAATTACCCCGCGTTCTTTAATCAATGGGTGTTTTGCCTGATTAAGAACATAAAGCAGAGGTTCCCACATGATGGGTCATGACCCTGTAAGAGGGTCACACCATCTGCAATGGGGGGACACACACATGACTGATACTTTGCAACTCTTTGTTGTTTGGAGAGCAAGTGAAACTAAGTAGAAGTGTATTTAATGTCTGTAGGAACAATCCTGCAGAGACTTTTACTGATGCATTACAATACTCATCCACTGAAGTCACAGGAACTATGCAGTCTGTTCTACACAATCATAGCTATTTGCAGGATTAAACCCACACATGTACACTAGCAGCCTTCTGTTACCACAGCACTCTTGTACTTTTACCAACACAAATGAGTATTTGCATATACCACTCCCAGAAGTTGTCTGGGTAGTGTTACTCCAGAACATGCATAAGTAAATGTACTTCACCACAGTATGTAGTAATAAAAAGTGAACATTTCAAGTAATTTATTTGGAATGGACACATTAATGCAAAAGCAATATTAAGAGAACTGCTATAGACATTCATCAAAATAAATACAAATATAGATACTACAAATAATTTAAACTATCCCTGCACTAATAGGTGCTGAGTTTTCTTTGCATCTTATAAATAGAAAAAAACAGTTTGCAAAGCTGGACCCTCTGCACACAGAGCAACTTTGCTACAAGTCTTTGAAGAGAGTCTTTGGTTTTTTAAAAAATGCATCTCAGGTGAAGCTCAGAGCTCTTTGCTCAGCAGCCTTGGAAGAAACCCAATGGCTTCCAGCATCCTTGTTTTCCTTCATTGGTACCCTGTTCTGTTTCAGTCCAAGTCACTTCATCTGGTTTGTCATCCAGTGGTATGTTCTGAAAGCAACAACAAAAAGTCTGTCAGTAAAGATGGAGAATAGTTTTGTGAGCACAATTGTCTTGAAAGTCTCAACCTACATAAAGAATGCCTTAAAGGAATGGATCATTAACCCTCTTTCCCCAGCATGATTACTCTGAACAGTTTGACAACAATGCACAATTCAACACACAGAACCCCAGTAGTTCAGAGTGACACAATAAAAAAGTGAGAGGATAGAATGTCTCCTAGTGCTCAATTCTTCTACACTCCCTGCTGACCAAAATGGCTTAAGGAGTCACATCTGTACAACTGTAATGACAGCTAGATGCTCAGGACCATACCACTTTGCAGTCAAAAGCTGCAGTAGAGAACATCAGTGCTTTTGCTGCCGACTGCCTTGAGCAAACTCATCTAATACATCAACTAGGGCTTCAGTGCTCAAGTTACTTAACTGCAGAGACGTCAACAGGAATACTCTGGAGTAAGCAGTTTAAGGATTGCATCCAGTGAGAGAGAGACTATTCCCAGCCTAACTAGCTAGTGTTGTAGCAGTAGAAGCAATACCACCAAGTAGAAGAGTCAGGGAAAACTGAAGAGCCACCCCTCCTATCCCCCTTAATGCCCTAGACTTGAAGGCAGGGCTGGGGAACCTTTTTTCCTACCAGGGCCACGCTGGTAGTACAAGCTCAGAGAGCCACATAGAAGTTGGGGGCAGAGGGGGTATAAGGGGGTTCGCTCAAGAAAAGGAGAAGCCAAATCATGGACCCGTGTCATGGATCCATCCTCTATCCTTGCATATATGCCCTCATCTCTGTTCCCTTACCCCAAAACTCAGTTTTCCAGCCTGGGCTTGGGGGTAGGAACTGGATCCAGGAACTAGAAAGAGGCCACATAAAGCTTGCCATGGGCTGCATTGGGCCCAAGCTTCCCCATCCCTGCTCTAAGATCTCTCTCATATAATCTTTCGCTGTAGTTTCCTAGCACTTAATATTTCTGATCTCAATCTAAATCTTTTCCCAATGGATAAAAATAAAATAAAATCTAAAAATATAAACAAAAAAATATAAAAAAAAAAATGTCTGCTTTTGGAGAAATGGCATGGCTTCAGTTCCCATTCTTTGTTCAATACAATTTGCATTTGCTCCCTGCAAGAGACAGAATTCTCTGAAATCAGGACATCTTCCCTGTTGCATCCAAGACAAAGGCCTTGATCCACAGGCCATTTACTCCAAAGCTGTCCTATTGAAAAGACTTCGGAACCTAACTCACTGAATTTGTGAATCAAGTTCCACAAATACAGTTCCTTGCAAATACAGTCTATGGACCAGTACAGCCCATTCAGAAAATATCTAGAGCAGTGATTCCCAAACTTTTTGCCTTGTGCGAGACTAAAATGTAATCCCGCAAACCCAGAGAGCCACAAAAACAATGCAAAGTATACTCCGCTTGTGCCCCCCTCTTCACTGACAGCACAACCTCACTTAAGAGTCCTGAGCCACAATTTGGGAATCGCTGGATCTAAGGCAAGGTTCTGCAACCTTCATGGAAGGGTGCAATCCCATTTGGATTCCTGCCCTGAGTGGAGGCATGTAGAATCCAGTCCTTGTTTTGTGACAAGCAAGAAGACACAAGGACATACACCTAGAGCAGCAGAGATGCTAGTTAACACAATACCTTTTAGTGAACCAGCGAATGTTGGGGAGTGCATGCAAGCTTCTGCACCAACAGAAGTTGGTCCGCTAAAGGGATCACTTTCACAATTAGTCCACTACCTCCTCTCTCCCATATTTGCCAAACGGTAACCACACTCTGGACGAAATTAAACTATTTGTGTTTCTGATCATTGTGAGTTGGATGAGACCCCTGGAATAGGAGATTAAACCAATGCAAAAGTGCCAGTTTTCAAAACATTTCCAGTGGATTTACTATTTCCAGTGCAGATAGGTTTCTCTACAAAGCAACAAACAGTAGACCCCGAACCCCTGGCCCAAACATCAAATCTGGCCTGCAACTGATTTTTATTTGGTTCCTTTCCAGTTCCTGGACCCAGCCTCTACCCTCAAGCACTGGAAGAGCGAGCTCAGGGGGAAGAGAGGAAATGAGGGCATCCACTCAAGAAGAGGGGAGGGATCCATTACCCAGATCGGTGACCTGAACCCTCCCTTCCCCTGTTCTGAGCACCCCTTTCAACTCCTATCCCGCCTAGCAGTTTACACTCATTTGCAAAGCGGTCCGGAGAAAGGGGGGGGGGGGGCGCTTCCCTCTCCCTGCCTGAAGCCCACTAGTGCTACTCGGCGCCGAGCCCGGCCGGCAGCTTGAAAGTGCTCAGCAATGAGGGGGCAAGTCCTCACCAAACCGAGACCCGCTGGATGGGGGGGCGGGGGAGCGGCTGGGTAGTAGTAAAGACTCCGCGGCCAAAGCGGCTGTGGTTGCGGCTTGTATCTCCGCCAGCAGCAGAGGGGGGGGCCCACGCAGCGCTCACCGTCGGCTGAGCCGTCGCTTCCTCAGGGTGCCCTTGCCAGCTGCCGCTCCTGGCTGCCCGCCGCCTGCTCCAGCTCCTGGCGGCTCTTGAAGTCCTGGATGGCGCGCTTGTTCTGGAAGTCGATGAGGGCCATGGTGATGGAGGCGTTCCAGCAGCTCTGGTCCGGGCACCGAAAGTCGATCTCCTTGCGGTCCTTGGTGACGATGGTGAAGTAGATGTACTTCCCGGTGCGCTCCACGCAGTCCACCTTGAGGATGGCGTGGAAGCCCAGCTCCTTGGCCTTGGCGCGCTTCTGCCCGTCGGGGAAGAGGCTCAGGCTCTCTCGGGTCAGCACCACCAGCTTCTTCTTCCACAGCTGGAAGAGGCTGTCGCTGCGCTTCTCCAGCTCGCCCTCCCGGATCACCTCGCCCGCCGCCGGCATCTTCATCCCACGGGCCCCCGCTCCGCACTCAACTCGGCAAAGATCCCTGCAGGCGGCCGGCCGGCTCCTCCTCGGGGTCCCGCTGCTGCTGCTGCCTCCTGCTGGCTCGGGCGGGGGACGCGCGCGCTGGGGAGCCTCGGCTGCTCGAGTTCCGTCCTCCTGCGCCTCCGCCAGTTACAATGGGAGATGCGGGCTGGACGGGGACAATTTATCGCATGAATCAGCGCCTCACTCTTCCGGTGCCACTCCCTCCGGCCCGGCCCCGCCACTCCTGCCCGCCCGGCCCGGCTGGCTGTCTCCTTCTCCTCCCCTCAGGTCTCTGCCGGGGATGCTCATGGGTGAGTGACCCCAAGGGATCAGACTTGGTGTTTGTGGTTTGATCCCTTAGCCGCATTGCTTATTCACCTCACTCAAATGCCTGATCTAGCGGGCAGGTTGTAATGCATCACCGGGGTGTCTGTCGCTTCCCTTTCCCTGGGGTTCAAGCATACTTTCTCCTCATTGGTGTTTTTGGTGTGAAACTTTGTACAATCTCTTATGGTTTAAACAAGTATTTTATGCTGTTTGGAAGGCGCAGGGGAGGACACTGGATCAAAACGGGGCCATCTATTTCAAGCTCTGTATGGGGCGTACGTTGCGCCTCTAGAATTCCATCTCCAACCTGTGGGTCGCTAACTGACTGTATTTGACAAGCGTCTGCCTTAGTTTTGCACACTTCACTGTGGTGAGATAGTTGGTTGGTGTGGTAGTTCTGTGCAGGGACTGGTTGCTACTCTCTTTCTGTTGGCCTGTCCAGTTCTGTTTTAGTCCTCCCCCACTTGCCTCCCCATCACTACCGCCTCCTCTTGCCTTCTTTCCTCACCCATTTCTCCCCCATGCCCGTCCAGTACTCCTCCCTGTTGCCTGTCGGCTTCTGTCTGACTCAGCTCAGGAATGCAGCTGCTGCCCAACCCACAGTGGTGATTTAGCCAGCGGCATCCTTTGGGACTTTCTCTAGGCTTTATACAGCTGCTGGACTTGGGTGATGTGCAAAGGGCAGATGGTGGGTTGGGATGAGCTCCCTCCCCTTTTAACTGAAATGCCATTGAACAGGCTCCATTTCCTGTAGGAAACCTCTGGGTGGGTAAGGGGATCCTTGGTTCTGGTTTCCTGGCTGTCAGTGTCAAGCATTTGGAAGGCCTCCCTCTCACAATCTCACTGAATTGCAATGTAATTAGACGAGACTGAGACTGTTCGTAATGACTACAGAAGAAGGGAGAGAGCTTCCTGCGCAAGGAAAAGTAGACTGCTTTAGGGACAGAAGAGGAGCAAAGAGCAGACTTACTGAGAGAGAGCCAGATCTGCAGGAACGTACATGTTTGCTGCTACACACCCTGCTGCTTCCGATTTTTAAAAATAGATTTTGAGTGAAACTGTTCTGCAGTCCCAGACTCACCACTGTATTTGGTACTCCATGAGTTATTTTATGGATGCATCACAAAAATACCAGGCCCTGATCCTGCCAATGGACTTAAATGAGAACAGACACAGGTGCCAGAATTTGCAATCTATGGTAGGAAATCCCAGCAGGCACTGCCAGGATCAGCAGGTGGAGAGTTCTGGATGGATAAGTAACAGCAGAACCAAGCCAGCCCATTGGTCCCCACCACCTTGCAGGTGCTGTGCTAGACCAGCCTGCTCTCTGCCCCTGGGATCGCTCTTTTTGATGCTTGAGGTTAGGGACTGGATACAGGGGCCTGATCCAGGATTTGGACCTGGGAAAGGGCCAAATAAAAAACAAGTGCAGGCCATATTTGGTCCATGAGCCAGAGGTTTCCCACTCCTGGTATAAATTATTTATTAATTACATTTTTTATCCCACCCTATCCTGATGGCTCAGTGCAAGTGTTTCCAGGGAGGGTACAAATAGTAGCGCTATAGAAATGATTATTAGTAGGGTAGGGCAGGGTTAGACAAGCAGTTTTGCACCAAACTCTAGCCCTGCTTGTCCACTACATACCAGCCATCGTATTTATTACAGGTCAGTTGGCATAATCTGCCTTCCCCCTCCCATCCCATGAGATACCAGTAAATTGGCAATTGCATTGACTGCATTACAAATTAATTACTGACATGTCACGGAGCAAGAATCACCCTCCCAAGAGCTGGTGTCAGCCCACTACTTAAGAGCTAGTGTAGCTTAGCAAATAAAGTGTTTGAAACACTAAAATAATAACTATTCTCTAACCCCCTCAGTTTTCCCCCTCCCCAAGAGCGTCCCTGTCCCACAGTGGCCTGTGTCTTCGTATCCTGGTTTAGTCATGAACTAACTGGGTAGCCTTGGACTACTCACTCACAGTCGACATATTCCCTGTTTGTAAAATGGCAATAATAATGGCCTATCTTGGGCACTTGATTTTCAGTTTTTACTTTCTTTTATTTTGGAATTTAGCAGTGTTTAGTACAACAAAAACAGGTGAAAATTGGGTTTATTTTGGTGGACAGAAGGAAGCAAAAAAAGTAGATTAATGCTTTGATAAATGGAATTTAATATGGTTTGCTGTAGAACTGAAACAGAACTCAGACCACTGTATGCCACCTCTGAGTTTAAGAAAACTATATAATCCCCCCCAATAAAAGCTTTTCCTTTGAATAAACAATTTACTGTTGGTGACATAAAACCATTAGCTTATAAACATTTACAGTGAATTGGGCCAAATTATTTTACTATAGTTAAGACACATTTACCAGCTTATGTGAAGTCCTGTCAGAAGCTTGATATAGAGGCCTCCGTGTAAATGCCAGAAGTCCTGGGTAGCACTAGCATAGGCTCACAGCAGGGTTTTTGAACGTGTCTTCCCAGAGACACTATAAGGGGGGTTGGGGGGTGGAGTTAAGGAGCCGCCCAGCAGCAAAAATGCAGCAGAGACAGAAAGCGGGACTACCAGCTTCAGGGGACAATTCTCTAGAAGACAGCCCACCACCCAAAAAATCTGGGCAGAAGGCCTGGTAGAGCCCTGCAAGGAGCTTCCAGGCCTAACAGAACCTCCATCAGCCCACACCATAATTCTGTCAGTACTCCTGATGGCCTGCTCTGCAAACCCCTGGACTTCTAACCCGCTAGCCCAATTTGTGCTCATACCCAGCTGCACACAGGTACCCCAACACCGATCACCATGGGACAACTGGCCATCACTGGACTTGAGAGATGCTCTTGGTGAGGGGAAAGGGGGTGTCAGTGAATATTGTTTTAGTGTTATTATGCTAATTGTGTGTTAATCTTAAAAGTACGCCTGGGGCATCCCCCCATGTTTCTTTGTTAAAGTGCTTGTCAGTAGTGGAGTCTGAGGTCCCTATCCCAAGGGTACTGAAATCCCTGGGCAGGATTCTCTAACTTGCCCCTTCATTTGGCAACAATTCCCTCAGGGAAGTGTCAAATACCTAGGTTACTAAGGATTCCCCCCAACCACCCACCGGGGGAGGTCCCAAACAAGAGAAGGAAAGTAACCCAAGCCCAGGGCCCGTAAAGCCCCTCTGCCGGGGAGGGAGGAACAGCTCCAAGTGGGAAGGTGGCACATACCCTGTGCCACTTCAGGGGAGAGGAGAGGAGGTTACATTCATGTGACAAATCGTAAAACTGTAAACTGCTAATAGCATGAAATGTGTTTGTGATGAGGCGTGAGCTCTATCAGGACGTACAAAAATGCATGTCCCTTTGAGTGTGCGTGTGTGTATATCTTCCACTACATTGCCTTACCATCAGGCAGCTAGGCATATACATGTAGACTAATTTAGTAACATAACACTTATATCTAATGCACTGTTTCGTATTTTCCCAGTAAAATGATCTATTTTTCAGTGATACAAAATTCAGGTGAAAATCAGTAAAAATTGAATGATTTTTTTGTAAAACCTGGGATTTTGGGGGGTAAAAAACAATTTAAACTGAAAATGAAGGGGCTTACCTATCTTACAGGGTTATTGTGAGGGTGGAAAAAAGAAGTAAGGCAAGGCATTTTGAACACAAAGTGCTATATAAATAATGATTGCTAACCATTTTCTTTTGCCTTGTGGGAAGGAAAAGACAAGGATGCTCTTTCTCCGGTCATTTACACCAGTTTTGCAATGGTGCAACTCTGCTGACTTCCCAAAATTATTTTCTGATTTTCGTCACGGTAATGAAGGGGAGAATCAAGCCCTGTGGTTTTTTGGTAGCAGTGCCCTATTTTTATGGCAGCTGTGGAAAAGGAAATGTAGATAGCCTAGTAGCCTTTGCCAAGGTAGATTAGCAAGCAGCATGCAGAGGCTAAAGTCCAAGGTGCAAAGCAAATGCAGTAGGAATCCCAGGTTTGCAGTGTTTTCAGTTATTGCAGAAACAAAAGTATTTATGGCATAGTTCCCATGGTCACAGGGTAGCATAAATTGGGGGGAGGGGGATGCATGTGTGCTTAAAGCATGTTCTCTTACACACACACACACACACAAACACTCTTCCTCCCTCACATACACATGCACTCTGTCACACTCACACATTCTCTAATACTAAGTCCCTTGCACATCCTTTCTCTGGGTGAAAACAAACAAGAAAGTAGCCCACAAGTCACCTGCTCATCAGTTCAGTGGCCACCAGCTGTTCTCCCACTTCTGCCTTGGGGCGGGTGGGCTGTTGCTATCAAACATTAGGGATGGGCGAACAGATCGCGGTTCGGGTTCAGTTGTTCGGTCCGGTTCAGTTCGCCCGTTTGGTTCAGTTCAGTCACCGCGTTCGGGTTCGCCCGTTCGGTTCGGTCATGTTCGGTTCAGTTCGGGCATTCGGAAAAAGTATCATGAGAGCCCGTAATCGCCCTGGACACAGGAAATTCGAGTGCGTGCAGAGCTTGTGTGGGTGAGAGTGTGTGTTGTGGCTGGCTGCGTGTTTGTTTTTGATTTGTGTGTGTTTTGGCTGTGTGGTGTGTGTTGGTTTTGATTTGGCTGGTTGGTGAGTGTTGGTGGGTGCTGTGTGTGTTGTGTTGGGTGTGTGTTTAAAAAAAAATGGAGAAGAAGGTGACCAGTGCCACCATTAAACGCCGGGCCTGGGGGAAGGCCAAGATGTCAGAGCCGGTGGTGGAGGAAGAGGTTCCTCCGGCCGCTGCTGGACCTTCAGTGGTGGAGGAGGAGCCAGAGCCGGCGGGCACAGGAGGTGCTGCTCCCACTGCTGCCAGGTTTGTAAACTTTTTTTTTACTTTGAGGACAAGAAATTTAAGGCTCTATCCGTTAGAGCGAGCTCACTGGCGTGCGGGTGGGTGCATGGGTGGTGGGCCTCATTCAGGCACAAACAGTGGGCATCAGCGGGTAGCAGAGGATGTCTGCCACAGAGAGAGAGGGTACTGTAGTGTGGGGGGCTCTTCCAGCAGTCA
>QEPC01003194.1:7020669-7117977 GCA_003113815.1 Sphenodon punctatus
GGGGGGGGGGGGACATTAAATATCTGCTAAATATGAAAGGAAAAGTAATTCAGATAATTCCTTATATCTTCTTATGGAGAAGTTCTTAGAGGATCGCTCCATAGGTGGCTATTTGTCAGGTTCATCAAGAGACAAGAACTCTGGCTGTTGGGGGATTGGAGTTAATAGCAAGACACGGATCACTCCATTATGACCTGGTTCGAGTTTCTCCGAAGTAACCGAAGCTGCCCACTGCCCGAGACAGGAAGTTGGACAAGATAGGCCATTGGTCTGACCCAACTTCTGTTATGACCAACCTCTGCTGCTGAGAGTATGCAAGCTAGCAAGCTTCACAAAGCTTAGACTGCAAGACATTTTTATGAGCATGAAAAGGATTAAAGGACACGACACAATCAGTGATAAAGCAGGAAAGCAATAAACATTAAGGAAATAGGCAGATCAAGAAAAATAACCTTGGCCTAGAGTCTGCTTTCGGGAATACTCATGAAGAGCCAGAGTAGTTTTGCTGAATCAGTATAACTAACGCCAGGTTTGTATTGCTATCACTGACAGCAGAATCTCATTTCTAATACCTGCTAGTGCCTAAGCCCAAGGGCCAAATCCAACCCACAGTTGGTTTTTATTTGACTCCTTTCCAATTGGGGGATCAGGCCCATGGATCCAGTCCCTATCCACAAACACTGAAAGAACGAAGGGAGGGAGCAGAGACAAGAGGATGCACTCAAGGACGGGATGGGTTCCTGGCATAGATCCATCATCTGGACCCTCCCCTTCCTTTCCCCATCCTGAGCATACCTCTTGAGGGTGAACACTCAGGCCCCAACTCCTTTCTGGCCTGTGGAGCTTGTACCAATTTTCAAATGGCCCATGGGAGGGAAATAGTTCCCCATCCCTGGTATAAGCGAAGGTAAATTCTCATTGTCACTTGAGCACATGAGTGATGGGTGATTCTCTCACTATGATTTCCCCAGCCCATCAAAAAAAGCCACCTCCTTCATAGTGTCTTCACTTTTTTCCTGGAAAAAAACTCTCTACCTTCAGCCTGAGGCCCTTCCAAACTCTACTGATTTAAACTTGACTCATGCTACGGTCAACCAGGAAATGCACACCTGCCCGGGGATTGCACAGATTACTAGATCAGGAAGCATTCCAAAGGGAAAACTGTTGCTCATCTGTGATGAATTGTTCTTAGGAAGGAAGGGAAAGGGTAAATCTGGTGGTACACCTGGTTAATACAGCAAGGACCCAATCTTCCATTCCTTGGGCACCTCGTTGACTCTTGTGAAGATTTGAGAGGTTTTAGGAAATGTAGGACCGGCTCTCAAGTCTCTGATGCTCGGGATCCAGCAGAGATGAGGGCAGGTACTCCAGGACAGGGGATAAATCCATGACACAGATCCATGATCTGGACCCTCCTTTCCTTGAGCACATCCTTATGCACCCCCAACTTCTGTGTGGCCCTCGGAGTTTGTACTCATTTTCAAAGTGGCCCTAAAGGGGGAAAAGGCTCCCTGCCACAAACCATTCTCTCCCTCTTCTTCCCTAGCTCCGCTGAATGTGTCTTTATCCATTCACTTAACCTGGGATTCATCTTTGACCCCTTCCTCTCCTTTGTACCTCATATTCACTCTGTTGCCAAGGTCAGCTGTTTCTCTGCATAAAATCTGGCCCTCCCTTACTGCTCCTGCTGCCAGAACTTATACTGCGACCTCCTTTACTGCTCTCCTTGTCCTCACCTACAGCATTCTTCATGGCCTGGCTTTTCCTCAGCCTTCTGCCCTCATTTCTTTTTGTTTCCACCCAGAAACGTCACTCCTCCTTTCCCACCACCCTCACCCACCCTACCGTCTCCTGCTCCCTAAACGGTCTCCACCTCTTCTCCCACCTCTAGTTCCCTACACCTGGAGCACTCTCCCTGAACACACATTTCCCTCCTAACCCTCAAATCCCTATAAAAACCTACCTCTTTCATCAGGCTTTCACCCCCTTGATTGCTCCCTGATGTTTCTCCACATGCTCTCTTTTTCTTTAGCATCCCCCACCTCCCCTTGTAACTAAGCTAAGCACATACCCCTGCCACTTTATAAACATCTCTTGGGTCTCTCGCTGTTCCTCTCCCTACTAATCAGTGTTAGGTTCATTGTTGCACAAACTGTGTTTGCCCAAACAGACACTAGTCAAATGTGTGTTCACCAGTTAACCGCTTTCACCCCACCACCCCACACATATTTTGTCTCTGCAGAAGCCACAATCTGTGTGGGGTTCGACCGGTCTGAAAGGTCCCCCCCCCCCCCCAAACTCACGCAGAGATACAGAGCAGGAAATTAGGTCTGTATCTCTGCGTGGTGTGCACTTGTAAAGCCACGCGGTGGAGCTGTCGAACCCCGCGCATATCCTGGCTTGCGCATTCCCTCCCGCAGACAAAATATGAACGGGGGAAGGTGTGAAAGTGGTGTTGCATCAGGAAAAACCCCAAGTTGCAGCCAACAGTTGCCCTTCCATGCTGCTTTGTTCTGCTCTTCGTCCATCATTGGAGCTGGGAGGCCCGCCTGACCTGTCCAGTTAGGATCCAACTTCCAATCAACCATACACAGGCGGGAGGTAGGGGAGAGGAACAGCCAGTCCTTCATGAGAACTGACAGCTCTACAGCAGACAGTCAGTAAGAGTACTCTAGCCATTGGAACATTGTGGAAGGGTTTAATTTTAAAAAGTAGCTGAGATATGATGCTAGCTATCCGCACGGTAACTGCTTTATCAGCCATCGTCTCCAAATGAAGGTGGCTAGGGTTTGGAGCAGACCCGATGAGAGGGGGAAGATGGGGGTACAATTGTACAAGATCTCCAAGCTCAGGAGCAAAAACTACAAAAAAAATAAATAAATCTAACTCAATATATTAGAATATGATGTGTAAAATAATATCACGTAAAGTGCAAATAAAGTACCAATATGGTCTAAAGAAATTTATTTCAAAACCTGTGATGGTAGGAGGCAGGGCCCTTCAGCTACTAGGATGTACTAAGGTTCCAAATTTCTCTCACCAGGTCTCGATTGGAGTATGGCTCTCTGTGGCAAATGGAACATAAAGCGGTTCTCTCCAAGGCACTGCACATTTCCTGGCAGAAGGGGAGGAGGAGGAGAAGACAGCTGGCTGGGGTGAGGAGAAAATATCGTGGGAGGAACAGGCAGGATTGGCCTTAGAATTTTCAGGGCCCAGGGCAAAGATAAAATGTGGAGCCCCTGATGGGCCTGCCCCGCACAGGGGCATCCCCCAAGGGGGCCTAGGTGGTTGTGTATGGGGCCCTGCTGGGAAGAAGTGGTCTTCCACATTTTGCCCTAGTTAAAACAGGGGTCACTGTGGGGCCCCCGGAAAGGAGGGCCTGAAGTGCTACTCACCCTGCGGTAAGGAACTGGCTTGGCACAGGAGGTGGGTCAGCTGAAGCAAAGGGAATGAAGCATAGCAGCAGAAGCCACAGGCAGGGAGCCAGGAACAGCAGGTGTCGAGGGTACTACACCATTCAGCACACTGGAGGCATGGACAAGGGCAGGGAGTAGTTTGAAGGCTTTTGGCTCCTGTTGGCAAGCCTGGATCAAGCACTAAGGCCAGGTAGGTGGCCCCTTAGGATGGCAAATGTAAAAAAGGCAGCAAAATGTCTTCCTCTTAGATTTTCTGCCAAGGGGCAGGGAGGCTGCAGGGGGGGGTGTGCATTCCAGGTACTGGGGCCAGGGAGTGATATGCGCCATGACAGGGAGGTGGGGAGGCAAGGACATATCTGAACGGGTGGCCAGAGAAAGGAGGTCAGCAGGGCCTACCTGAGCTCTCTGTAGCTAGATGACCTCACCCACTTGCAGAATGCTGTTCTCCAGTGGACTTGGCAAGCCCCACCTCCTCGCTCCAAAGCCCACTAGCTAAGCCCTTGCCTTACTGGGCGTTTTTACACATACATTTCTCCTGCGTGTTTGCTGTTACATCCTGAACTTTCTGTGTCTAAATCACTCACCCAGATCTTAAACATCTGGCTCTTAGAACTTCTGCATAGAACTTCTCCCAGAACTTGTGTGTAAAAAGTTCTTCTGGTAAACTGCTTTGCTCCAGGCAGTTGTGATCACTTGGTTTCCATGGCAGCCCCTCATGTCTACAGCTGCAGCTACTTTAGGCTGCCTCGGGACAGCGTTTGTGTGAAGAATGCATCCGGAACTTACCTGTGGACTTCTAAACCCTGTCATGGAGAAACATAGGGTCACACACATGTGAGACTGGCCTACATGTAGACTACAAGCCTAGTGAATATGTAAAACAAAAGGTGCAACATGTATATAATGTTACAACTGAGAACTGTAAAACTCAAATCAAGACTGTGACACTTGACCAAGCTCCAGGAAATGGAAAGACAGTTTGTGAATTTGCCCCAGACGGATGGCCAGAGACATTTAAAATGCTAATGCAGGCAGCCATTGCCTACGTGCAAGAGACACAGAAAGCTGATAGCAAGAACAAAAGGAATTCTAGAAGCCTCGAGAAGATACAAGGGGTTTCCTCCTGGGGATATAAGGAGTTATATCCCAGAGGGGAGAGGGACTATCGGGAACTCACTCAACATCTTGCAGCCAGGAGGGCTGAGCCGAACCATGGACTCAGACGCATGATTTTGCTTTCTACCAACTAAGAGACCAGTGCCCAGTCATTCTACATCTATGACTGAGGAACCAGAACTTATGGACTTTGTAGGGTAAGATGCTTATTTAGGAACTCAACCAGAATAGATCAGGAATGCGTTATATTTACCTTTGATTTCCAGTAACCATCTTGCTTATGTAATCAATAAACTGACTTCTTATCTTTATGAAGAAGTGTTTGTGTCTAACATTGGAACACAAGTGCGCAACAAGGGCTTTCAAGCTCTTGTGAAACCAGAGATTAAAGAGTCTGTAAATGGGAAGGATCGAGCCCTTGGGTGACAAAGGGGTTGTCCCTGCGGCAGGCTTGAATCAGCCAGAGAAAAAAACTGATTCAAGTGGGCTGTACGCGAGGGAAACTGAGTCACTCAAACCCAGTAAAGTGGGGGTGCGGACCCCCAACCCGTGACAAACCCAGAAGATTGAAAAACCAGCCCTTTAAAGGTGTGCGTAAAAATGCCCACTATCTCAGCAGCCCCCACTCCTCTCTGCCCTGGTGAACCCAGCCTCCCTGCCTACCCTTACCTCCCTGGGGCAGCAAAGTGCCTAAGGCCAGCCCTGCCTCCATTCAGGTCAATAATGGCAGAGGGCACTCAGCACTATCCAAGATTAGGTGTACTGTCCCAACTACACTAGTCAGTCCAGAGAGACACTGGAACTGGGTTGAGACATACATCGGTACAAAGCACTGGCAGTGCAAGCTGTGGATGGGTGGGCCTAGGGAACAGCAGCATAGCTGGTTGAAAGGGTTGGACCTGGGTCATCTAAGGGTTTTTGGCTCTGGGTCCCTTTGATCTCTGAGCAGCTTTGAAAGTGACGCTGCAGCGAGAGATTGGAGAGAGAAGGCGAAAGGCAGCTGTCACAGCAGGGAGGCAGGGCAGCAGGCACAGCTGGGCCTGCATATGCACAGATGCCCTGCACACTTTAATTGCACAGCAAGAGACCTTTGGAAGGTCAAGGTAACTCACTCTCTGAAGCCAGTTTCCCTTTCTTGAATGAGTTTTTTGCAGCGATATCAGGAACACGGGCATCCGACAACGCCCAAGCTCGCTTCATATGACTGCTTTATCACCCGCAGTTTATTTAACTCATTGACTTGCAACGTGACTGGAAATTCTCAATGGGCGCCACCCAGCTCAGATCTCTGTGCCAATGAGAAGTTGTCCCTGGATTAGAGAGGGCCATGCATTTCAAGCTGTCCCACTGAGCAGGATTCCCTGGAATGTTAAGGTCACATTTATCAGCCTCGCTGTTTTACACGCCTTAACAGGCAATCTCATAGAAGGATGCTGACCTTTTACCTGGTGACTCATTCATGCCTCTGTTTCGGCTAGGCTTTAATCTCAGGTGCCCTTTCCTTGCCCATGCTGTTGCTGTGTGTGCTTGAGCACCCATTCAGGTTCTCTTAAATCCACAACTTTTTAGTTTTCATTTAACACAGGAAGAAAGGCTTGAGCACAGAGAACTCAAACCCTTACTGGAGATTCCTCCCCCACTGCAGGTCTTTATTCAGCAGACAGAAATCAGGCTTGTTCAATTGGTTGCTTTTTTGCTCTGGACTTTTTATTTAACCATCACATTGGTAAGTGGTAAGCAAGACTCCCCCTTTGTGAGTGAAGCCTAGACTTTGGGGGGCGGGGGGGATGTGAGGTCATTAGCCTCACGTCAGCCAACATTGCCCCACTGCTGAATGGAGCCCAATGCTGGAGTTTTATTCAGGCTGCCCCTAGGGGAGTTCAGTGGAGAGCTTTCCCACCTGCCTCTCACACTATGCTGCTGAGCTACCTTTGGTTTCCCACCCCAGACCTTCTACACGCACAGGCAGGAGGAGAAGCCATCCAAGTTCCAGTCTGGAGATCAGAAAAATTCAGAAAGCCAATTTTGTGTTGCCAGGGAGAAGCAACAGACACACCAGAGTACGCTGAGTGACTCATAGCATTTTCACAGCAGCTCACCTTGGGTAGCTAGCTGGTGGGTTAGTCATGCAGCACCACCCAAACTGCAGAAGGCAGCTGCCAGGACTTTACTCTTAATAATGGTAGGGGGGCAGTTTTTCCATAGTGCTGCTGGGGAACCAACCCCTAGATTTATTGTAGAGTTAGCTTTCTGTGGAATAACACACAGCAAAAGTTTCTTCAAAACAGAACTTTACTAAGAACTCAGAAGACATGCTTCCATACTGTACAGACTGCATGGGACAAGAGAGAGGAGGAGAGAGAAAAAAGACCTGTTTCATCCCCTGACCCTCCCCCTATTGGACAAGCCCCATATTGAGCTTGCAGGGCTTGCAATGGGCTTTTACTTATGAGCGTTGGACAATCCAACAAGATTTTCACAGACCATCAGCCCTGCTGCTAAACCAGATATCCTTCCCAACCACGGCCAGATCCAGAGTAGAGCAGACTGTGGGAATGCACAGGACTCCACGAGGGCCCCCATTACACAGGGGCCCACAAAAAAACTTGTAATGACAACATGAGTGCGAGAAACACTGGTGTAAACAGAGGGCGCCCCACAGCAATTCAAGGGGGTGGGGGCATGAGCAAACTAGGACCAACCTGATTGTAACCAAGCCAAGCACACGCACCTGAGACTTCGCATCCGCTTGAATGTTTGTTAGTCTTCTCCCCTGTCTCTCCCACTGTCCGCTCTCCCTGTCTCCCCCTCCTTGTCTTTTAGATTGTAAGCCACAGGCAGGGATCGCGTCTATTTCTATGTTCTGTACAGCACCAGGCACATGACTGGTGCTATATAAATGTTTATAATAATAACAACAACAAGAAGTGTGTCACATACGGGCCGAGCGCCAGCCCCTGAAGGGGGCGCTCTACGTAACTGAGCATCCAAAATAAAGGACAGTGACATATTCCATTTGCTAAGGGGCGAGTCAGCGTGTGTCCATCAAACATTCCTGTGTTAGGTGGGAGCCCACAGCACCATTTCACACAAATTTAACAGCCCACCAAGACAGCAGAAGAGGAAGGATCGACCATGACTGAATTGCCAAGATGCTGGAACAGCGCTTAACACATCTTTATATATGTATGGTACATGACAACTATGCAGCGCATTGCCACAGACGCTCATGATTGTTTAGAAGAACTCCATGCCATTTGGATGCCCTGTTAGCACTTGATTGAGGAAGATTTACTACATTCCATACAAGAGGACAGAATACGTCTACATCAAATATAAGAGGACACTTACTTGGTAATGTTTTCTCCTTATCAGCTTTCACAGATTGATGTGAGAATTATATTGTTGGCTATGGCGGCACATCTGGGGTGGGGATCTGCTATATTGACTGTTTAACGATGTCTGATGCACTGTATTGTGACATTGATAAAATAAAATATATAATAAATGGAAAAAAGTAGTAAAAACCAACCAAACATCTTTTTATAGGTTGAAAATTTAGGCAACAGCAGCAAATTAGGCAGTGCAAGATCCCTGCACAAAACCATCATACTGGCAGATACCTCCTTATCATAGTAAGATGTGAAGAACTAAGGCAGACCCTCCTATATGAAATCAGTAACCATAAACCAGAGGTGAGAATTGGAAACAAACGCACACAGTCCCAATCCCTGCTGTGCAACCAGTGTGACTGAGAAGAAACTGAGACAGGGAATCCCCCTCAGCACCAAACTCTGCATACAGCGGGGTGCAAGGGAGCTATTTCCTCAAATTATCAGGCACCATAAAAGTATCAGGATCTCATAAAGGAGCAATAAAGGGGAAGCTGTCTAGTCCAGGGTAAATGGAGGGGTGGGGAGCGGCGACGGCAGTGCTATCACGCAATGTAAAAAACCTGCCATGATGAGACATGCCAAGGCCCCGCGCCCTCCCACCCACTCATTCTTCCCTCACTCCCAATCCCTTGGTCCCCCTCTTGCTCCAATGCATCCCACTGTTGGATGGCTTGCAGATCACTCACGGGCCTGAGGCAGGGGGTTCCTCACCGCTGCTCTACAAGCTCAGACCCTCAAAAGCTGGAAAATGCAAATGAAACAAGGAGCTACTTTTTGAATGAGGATTCATTGCGTACTGCAGCTATCATGGTAGTTTATGAATGGTGCTTGCGATGCATAAGCAAGCAGTGCCGCCCCAACTGCAGACTGTATGGTACCAGCCTGCAGATTCAAACCCCTTGAAATAATTCCCTCCTCCTGACACTGCAAAGTACGCCACAGTTTTGTAGGTTACATGACTACTTAAAATAGGACTCTTGCAACTTTCCTCTGCACATCCAGAGAATTAAATAGTTGTTTTTTTTATAGTGAAAGGTGAGATTCTCATTTCAGCCACAAAGCTTCAGGTGCTGAGGTTTTAAGGGGGGAAAAAATATTAAAAGACTCGGCTGTATAAAAATCACAAGAATTAGCAACAGTGGACCTGAGCTATAAAGTTGGAATCCGGATCTGAGCTCCATCTGAGATTGTGGGTGTTCTGACCAGGGGCAAGCACTATTTGTCGACGCACCCTCCACAATCAGACACGGAGACTTAGTTCTGGTTTAAAACAGGCCGCACTCTTTATTCAATCATAATTTGAGGCCGGTGGGTAATTGCCAGAGCAATCTGGGTCCAGTATGCTAGCTAATTCAACTTTTATTAACTTGGGCTGAACTGGATGTGCCTTCCAGTGTCAGCTGCCATTTTACGTAACCTAAACGACCCCCTTGACCGATCCTAGTCATGGCCGAATGGGGGCGGGTGAAGTGAATCACCCCACCCTATGCCAAGTAAGGAGTTAATGTGGTAGCGAGGTCGAGGACTGTGCCCATCCTTGCTCACTCAGCCACCGCAAACTCCCCGGTACGTGATCCCAGGCATGCTGCGCCCGACATTACCTGGAATTCACGCCCCCATCTCTTACGGAGATGACTTCAACTTACCTATCCGTACCTATTTATCTACTTTCACATACTGGACCCCTGCTGAGTGCGACAAATTGTTACCCTTCCTTGTATGTTGGTATAAATCAAATCCAACCAATTACTCATTTTAATATTAACTTTATAAATCAAATACTATCACTCCAAACAATAATTGTCCTAACCGGATTGATTAATTTACCTATTTAACCTATTCTCCACTGTAAAGGAGGCGAAAAAATGGCCCATTAATCAATGAGATACTCATTCAAAATTCCTCCTTGGCTCCTTAATGGCAACTGGCGTAACCTGCAGTGGAAGAGGGGAGGTGGGTGGGGCTGACTCCTCTGAGTTTTTTCCCCGACTGAGGAAACCGCTCCTTCGGAGGCAGCAGGAAGCCCCGCCCCTTCTAGCAAGGGCGGGCTTCCCTGCCCCTCATGGCTTTTCGCGCCAGAGGGGAAGGTTGCCTAGCAACCCTTGCAACATAGAGGGAGCCTTCTAACAGGCGGCGCCATCTTCTCCTCCTGTCGGGAGGAGTGCGCCAAATCCCCGTCGCCCCCATTTTGGCGGCGAAGGGACTTATTTATGCAGCACCAGGAGCTACTTTGACAGGACCCATCACAGATGTAGGGCAGGGGTGGAGAACCTCAGGCTCAGTGGCCAAATACATCCTGCAGTTAGTTTTTATGTGGCCCCTGGATCCAGTTCCTATCCCCAAGCACTGAAAAACGGCTCAGAGTAAGCGGACAGATCCATTGTATACGCCCATGATCTGGACCCTCCTCTTCTTGAGCGCACCCTTTAAACATTTTTGCCCCCAATTTCTATGTTGCACTAAGAGCTTGTATTCATTTTCAAAGTGGCCTCTGGTTCTCCATCCTTGACGTAGGGGCTGGGCTGGTTGTAAGTCACAATATCATGATGGTACCGATTTTCCTTTTGCTGTTCTGTGAGGATGATGTTTCTTCTGGCCGTAATAAATAGTTTTTATTTATTTAGGTGTCAGGTAGCTTCCATATTCCAATCCAGATCTTCTGCCCGGCACCTCTGGGAGGCAGGGTGGATCTGAGAAGCAATAGAATACATCCCTCCCCCTGTGGAGAGCAGATGGAGCAGCTGCAGGTAGGCTGGCAACAGTGTGGCAGCTCTCTCCTGCCTGGGAAGTAGTTTGGAGGCCAATGCACGTTTAGTTTCTTTCACACCTGGAGAACCCAATGGTCACCTTCAGTTTTATGGCCATCGGCGCAAAAGGTCTCTCCAAAGTCTATTTTGCACTGCGCCTGCTGGTATCCACATCCTACCCCCACCCCCCAATCATTGTTCATCATTTGCCCAGAACTGGAATAGCTGTAAGTTGATAAAACAACCTTGCCAGAATAGATGGGGAGTATATTGAGTGCCAGGTACACTGCTTGCGCTATATAAATGTTTGTTAATAATAATAATAATAATATTGGATTGGAGCTTTTGTTCTGGCCTCTCTAAAACCTGCTTCCAATCAAGTGCAAAAGGAAGGCTCCATTTTCCTATCCGTTCTCCCCCTCCCCCCCAAAAAAAGTCCTTGCTTTTCCCTCTGGCACAAAACTCAAAGTCCACTTGCAGGATCTGGATGACTCAGGCTGCCTGCGGAACAGCCCTTGGTATTATCAGAGAACTGTTTACTTAGCATTTGAATAAATTATTTCAAGGAAAGGGCCTGCATTTTCTGATTGTGCTTGGATGTTACTTTAAATATCTGAGACTGGCACTCCATAGCACTTCATCCTCTTTTCTGCACAGCCTTGAGGACGTCCAATTGAAGCCCAGCTATGCGTGCTCCTCTCAGCCCAACTCTACACAGCCCTATGCAGAGAAACAAAGACACAAATATTCTGAGCGTGAGGCAAATGCCCTGCTTAAGGACAATTACTCATTATTAATTATTATTATTATTATAAGCAGTTATATAGCACCAGCGATGTACCTGGTGCTTTACAGAGAATAAGATAGACATGGTCCCTGCCTGAGAGCTTACAATCTAAAGACAGGGGGAGGGGAGACAGGGAAGGGGGAATAGAGGGCGAGACAAGGGATATGACATTCATGAGGATGCGAGAGCTCAGGTACACGTTCTTGGCTTGGTTACAGTAATTGGGAGTATGCAGATAACAGGTGGGGGATAATCCTGGGTGGGGATGCTTAGCAGGAGTTAGGAAGGGCGAAGTGGAAGAGGTGGATTTTGAGGAGGGACCTGAAGGTGTGGAGGGTGGGGACAAGGCAGACGAGAGTAGGGAGGGAGTTCCAGACGTGCGGGGCAGTGAGGGAGAAGGACCGAAGACAGTTGGGGGAGCAAGGGAGGCGTGGGAGGGGATGGAAGAGGAGCGGAGTGCACGACCAGGGGTTGGGAGGGAGATCAGGGCAGAGGAGGGGGTGAGCGAGGTTGTGAAGGGCTTTGTAGGTGAAGATGAGAAGCTTGTGCAGAATACACTCGGTACGAGGGAGCCAGTGGAGAGAGGAGAGGCTGCACGTGGTCAAAGCGATGGGCTAGGTGGATGATCCTGGCAGCAGAGTTTTGAACAGAGATGAGGGAAGAGAGGTGGGAGTGGGGAAAGCTAGCAAGGAGGAGGTTACAATAGTCGAGGTGTGAGATGACTAGGGCATGGATGAGAGTTTTGGCAGAGGAGACAGATAGAAAAGAGCGGATCTTGGCAATGTTGTGGAGGGAGAAGCGGCAAGATTTGGCCATGGAGGGTTNCACAACTATGGGCCTTGGGGAAAAGTGTATCCCTTGAGCATATCCAAACCAAGTTCCTTAGATCCATCTTAGCCCTTCCTAATCATGCTCCCTCTTGTGCAATTCATATGGAGTGTGGGATTTAGTCAATGACTTTGTGTTACTGGCTTAAACTGCAGTATGGTTTGACTGCCCTGTTGGCGCAACGGGCATTTAGGGATGATTTCCACAACTGTTGCGCAAAGCAGGTTCGGGGGAAACTTGTCCGAATTGGGTTTTCTCCGCTCGATCTGGCCCTTTGCGGCTTCTCTTCTGCCAAGAGATTGGTAAAACAGAGAATTCAGGGTATTAGTTCCCAGGAGGAAATGGCCTTACTTCGGAATAGGACCTCCTTGGCAGACTTCCTGGATCTTTATGGTGGCTGTCAGGCTCCTCTTCCCTATCTCCAGCTGCCTCACTTGGTCCGTAGGTGTCTTTCACTGGCTCACATGAATATATTTCCCATGGCTGTCACTGAGGGAGGGTTTGTGGGGTTACCTCCCTCTCTGTGTGTGTGCAATTGTGCGGGCTCTGTGTTTGGCCCGGTTGATTCCCTCGAGCATCTTCTTCGCCACTGCCCCCGCTGGCATGATTTACGGGTTAAATGGTTGGCCTCTGTTTCTACCACTCCTGGTAACTGTGTTACATGGAAACTTACCTTGCGGGTCAAGATGAAGTGTTATCTTGGAGGGTGGCCGCCTTTCTATATAGTGTATTGCGAGTTAAGCAGTCCCTCCCTTCCTTTTTATATATTTGTTTACTTATATCCTTGTTTATTTATGTTGTGCTTTACATGAATATGTACCTGTCTCTTATACACATCTAGATGTGTATAAGAGACAGGTGGAGGGGTTGGAGGAGGAGAGCAGGGAGGAGATTTCCTCAAGGGAGGCGGGAGGGAAGGACAGGAGAGGGGGGGGGGAGTAGTAGGGGGAGAGGACTTGGAAGTGATATCCAGGTGAAACTTGTCAATCTTAGAGGTGAAAAAGAGAGCAAGATCCTGAGCGGAGAGACACCCCATGCGATCACACTGCCTTTTGCCCTCTGTTACCCTTTTTCAATAGCACTTGCTACCTCTCTCCCTCCCCCACATCTCATTGCCACTGATATCCACAGCCGCCCCGAACTGTGTTCAGGAGGGGCGGGGTATAAATGGAACAAACAAATAAATAAATATATCTCAGGTCCCCTGGCTCTGGGTTTTTCCCTCATCCCCACCAAATGGTGGTTCAAGCAGGTAGAGCAGAACCTCTGCAAGGGAACAGAAGCAGGGAGTTTCAATGGCCAAGGTGCCAGCAGTCTCAAATTTAAGGGGGGCAGTGTCCCACCTAAGGAAAATCCCAGAAGGATACTGAGATCCTTCATTATGTTGCTCATGTGTGCAAGCCTTCCCTGAAATTTATGCTGGTATTGACTCTCAGTTGTAGAGACCCCAACCAGGATCAAGGCCCTGCACTGCTAGACACTACATAAATATAGTCCTACTCAGAGGCAGCTTTAGGCATGTGTGCTCCCTGTCTGCCATGATTAATGGGGAAGAAGGGGGGAAATAACTAGGGTTAAGCATTCCCTCCCACCACTTCAAGCAGCGCAAACAGCAAGGCTCTAGATTCTCTCCTCAGGAGCTGATGAGCAGAAACCCCCAACCTAGCTCTGAAATTGACAAGAAACTGACTGGAAAATGGCCTTGGCTTCTAGTCAGTTTCACTACCCAGTTTCTGCACTGAACTGTTGGGGGTTTGGGAGGGCGATCTACTGTAAAACCCCTAGGGCTCCCACTGTAACACAGTAACATATTTTCCATCCTCATAACTGGCCTAACTGGCAGGTCCTGGGGTGCAGTCATGGGCATAGTGGGTAGGCGTACAGGAAGCGCCTACTTGAGAGCCTCAGGGGTCCCACTACTGCTGCCCTCGAGAAGGGATCGGGAAGCCCAATACCACTCCAGGGGGAGCCTCAGGAGTGAGAGCAGCAGCGATGGCACTGGCATGTCTTCCCAGCTCTCCTCTGAAGTGGAGTCCCTATCAGGTTCTCAGGGCAGTGCTTCTTGTGGGGCCCTCACACAGCACAGGGCCCTGGATGGTTACCTCCTACCTTCGTCTAGTGGTAAAACGAGTCTGTAACATCAACAGTGCTAGCCTCAGGAGCATGTCCCATTCTCTGGGACTTGTACCAGCACTAAGTGCACCGAACAACAGGTGAAGTGCCCTCAAAACAAGGTTCCTGTCCCAACCAAATAGCTTCCAGTCTAAGTTTCACCCACTTAACTTTTTAGTGGGTGAAACGGTTCAGTTGCAGGATAGACCAGCAACTGAACGTTAAGCCAGAACGTTTACATTAAGCCAGAAAGAAAAGTTTAACAAGGGTCTAAATTCATTGCATACATTTCTTGTAACATGTGAAGGGATTATTCTGTCAGTGCCTGTTAATTACAGCAGGAGGGATACAGGAGATATCCCCCTCAGGAGATTAATCCCCCCATTGCCCACTTGGTGGGGGCAATGCACTGCTGAAAACAAAAAATGCAGCATAATGAACATAAGAACATAAGTAGTGCCATCCTGAGTGAGACCAATGGCCCATCAAGCCCAACATCCTGCCCTCCGACAGTGGCGAATCTTGACCACATGGGAGAAGAACCAACAGTCACAATGGGCAATCCATTCCCCGTTGTTCACTCCCAGCTCCAGAGGGTAAGACGTTCATTCCATCCCAAGCTACTTGGTTAATTGCCATTAATGGACCTACTCTCCAAGAACTTATCCAGTCATTTTTTTTAAACCCAGCTAGCTGTGCGTGGACCGTGAAGGAGAGCCGTGCAGGTGGCCGGGAGCTGCAGCGCTGAGCTGCCCTACTGGTGAGTATCACTTTCTTTCTGGGAGTTGGTGGAGAGTGTGAGGGATTGCCTGTGGAGATCATCACAGACATATCTGCTGACCCATTATCTGGACACCTGGAGGCCGTTGCCCTGATTAACTGTGCGCGTGGCCTTAGGCGCCGGCAGGGCACGGCTGCGGGATACTCTGCCCTTTTACATTGTCCAGGGACCAGCTCACTTTTGTGACAAGCGCTATGTTAATCTCCCAAAAGGGATAGGCAAAGGATGGGGTGGTGGACTCACCTTCGGGCAAACAAAGGAAGTTGGATGCCTTCTTTACCTCAGGGACACTGGAATCTGTTAAAAACGCCCCGGTGCTCCGCTCTTGTCCATCCCCTCCCCCGGGCCCCTTAAGTGATATGAAGATCCCTGTAAAGGACATGTCCACAGGTGTGGTGCGCACCCAGATCCCAGATGATCCTCTCAGTATGAGTAGCCCGCCGCCGCCGTCGTGTAATCACGGCAAGATGGAGCCTCTGATGGGAGGGTCTACCCTGGAACTGCTCGTTGAACAGACCTCCTTGATACATCAGACCCTTCTGCTGGTTCTGGCTCAGCTTTAAATGGTCACAACAGGTATTGATAATACGAATGCTTCCCTAATTTCGTTAGTTGCTCAGAGGTGGAGTGGGGGAGTGTAATCGACCTGATTGCAGTTTCAGGCCCATTATTCCCATTGGTAACCCATTTAAAGGTTCTTTTTCATACTTCTAGTGACCATCTGCCAGTTAGGATGATCCTGGCAAGGGTGGGAATTATGGATGAGAAGAAGATTGCACCCTTAGTTCGCTCACATCCTTGTCCAATCTGCAGGGTTAAATGGACTCAGGAGTGGGAGGAGACAGTTTTGGCCCTTACCTCCTCGTTGGAGGGGGTTAGTTGGCTACAGGCATTGACAGAGGCCCAGGATATGGATGAGTTGTTGGCTGGGTATTATTGTATACTTGAAGGACTACAGCCCAATAAAGTGACACCTAGGAACAACAACAAGTGGGGAGGTAATTCAAACTCCCCCAGCTGGTTCCATCACAAGTGTGCTCGGGCCAGAAGGGAGGTGAGAGTGCTTTATCGTAGGTTTAGGAGAGTTTTATTATCTTTGGGGGCTACACAGTTCTGCTCTATTTGGGCAAAATATAAAAAGTTGCTTCTTTATAAAAAACGAGCATACCATCTTATTCGTTGGGAAGCTATTGACAGGGCAGTTAAAGATCATGATTCGGCCGGTTTTTGGAGGTTACTGTATAGTTGTGGGAAGGCACGAGGTTTTTTTTTCTCCTAGGGTCTCACCGGATCAATGGAGGGCTTATTTCAGTGCTTCGTATGCCTACAATTCTGTGCTGCGGGTGCCATTGGTTGGTTTGAACTCTATCCCTCCCTGGGCTGAAGTTACTCCTGATGAGATCGAGGAGTTAATTGCTGGATCAAAAAGAGGAAAGGCTGCCGGACCTGATGGTCTCCCACCGGAAGTGTTCCGGGTTAATAGAAGATGGTGGGCGACAGCCTTAGCTTTGCTTTTTACAGGTATTAACTCCACTGGGGAGATCCCGGCTTCATGGGTCCAAGACGAGATTGTTCCCATTTATAAAAAGGGCTCCCCTGAGGAAGCCAAGAATTACAGGCCAATTAGTTTACTCAGTTAGGCCGGAAAGCTATACGCTAGATTTCTTCTAAAGAAACTCGAGGCATGGCTAGACAAGGAAGTCTATCTAAGGGAGGAGCAAAATGGGTTTCGGGTAGGTTGTTCTACCCTTGACCACTGCTTTGTTTTGTTCTCCAGCATCTTGCTGGGAAATATAGGCATACCTCAGTTTGTTGATTTGCCCTCAGCGTTCGATCTAGTCTCCAGAAATAGGCTTTGGGAGATGTTGTCCTCATCCCAAATTGATCCCAGGCTTTTATGCCTTATCCGGAGGTTATATATGAATACCTCACTCCGGGTTAGGCTGGATCATGAGGGTTCATTGTCAGGGGCAATTCCAATGAACCACGGGGTCAAACAGGGGTGTGTCCTTGCCCTGACGCTCTTTAACATCTTCTTGAATGATTTGATCCCCGCCGTTTCATCCCCTGACAATCACCCCCCTAGGCTTGGGTCAACAGATGTGGCAATCTTGCTCTATGCAGACGATGCCATTCTGCTGGCTAGGTCTCGTGTGGGAATGAATAGACAGCTACAGGTGCTGCATAATTATTGCACTCAGAATTTCTTGGAAATAAATTACACGAAAACAAAGATCCTGTTTTTTTTCACTCAAACAGAATATCTATAAGTGGTCCCTTGGGGGCCACGAGCTTGAGCAAGTTACCTCCTATAAGTATCTGGGTTTGATCTTTTGGGCTAATGGCTGCTGGGGCACTCATGGTAAGACCGTAATTGGCCAGGCTACTTTGTTGGGGAAGGTATTATGCCGTTATTTTAGATCAAATGCAGGGCATTTGATCCTCCCAGCTTTGAAAGTTTATACGGCCAAATGCCTCTCCCAGTTGTTGTATGGGACACAACTATGGGCCTTGGGGAAAAGTGTATCCCTTGAGCATATCCAAACCAAGTTCCTTAGATCCATCTTAGCCCTTCCTAATCATGCTCCCTCTTGTGCAATTCATATGGAGTGTGGGATTTAGTCAATGACTTTGTGTTACTGGCTTAAACTGCAGTATGGTTTGACTGCCCTGTTGGCGCAACGGGCATTTAGGGATGATTTCCACAACTGTTGCGCAAAGCAGGTTCGGGGGAAACTTGTCCGAATTGGGTTTTCTCCGCTCGATCTGGCCCTTTGCGGCTTCTCTTCTGCCAAGAGATTGGTAAAACAGAGAATTCAGGGTATTAGTTCCCAGGAGGAAATGGCCTTACTTCGGAATAGGACCTCCTTGGCAGACTTCCTGGATCTTTATGGTGGCTGTCAGGCTCCTCTTCCCTATCTCCAGCTGCCTCACTTGGTCCGTAGGTGTCTTTCACTGGCTCACATGAATATATTTCCCATGGCTGTCACTGAGGGAGGGTTTGTGGGGTTACCTCCCTCTCTGTGTGTGTGCAATTGTGCGGGCTCTGTGTTTGGCCCGGTTGATTCCCTCGAGCATCTTCTTCGCCACTGCCCCCGCTGGCATGATTTACGGGTTAAATGGTTGGCCTCTGTTTCTACCACTCCTGGTAACTGTGTTACATGGAAACTTACCTTGCGGGTCAAGATGAAGTGTTATCTTGGAGGGTGGCCGCCTTTCTATATAGTGTATTGCGAGTTAAGCAGTCCCTCCCTTCCTTTTTATATATTTGTTTACTTATATCCTGTTATGTTATACCCTGTCCTGTCCTGTCATGGCACTAGCTAAACATTAAAGTTTATTATCTATCTATCTAAACCCAGCTATACTACTGGCCCAGACAACATCCTTTGACAACAAATTCCATAGGTTAATTCCATATGTGTTGAATGAAAAAGTACTTCCTTTTATTGGTTTTAAATCTGCCAGCAGCTAGTTTCATGGAATGTCCCCTAGTTCTAGTACTATTTGAAAAGATAAATAACCATTCCCTAGTTACTCATTCCATTCCACTCAAGATTTTATAAACCTCTATCATGTCCCCTCTCAGTCTTCTCTAAGCTGAAGAGACCCAGCTTGCCAAGCCTCTCTTTGTACAGAAGCCGTTCCATACTCGTTATCATTCTCGTTGCCCTTCTCTGTACCTTTTCTAGTTCAGCTATGTCTTTTTTTGAGATGGGGCGACCAGAACTGCACACAATATTCCAGGTGCGGTCACACCATTGATTTGTATAGAGGCATTATGACATCCTCAGTTTTATTCTCTATCCCTTTGTGAATAACTCCTACCATTTTGTTTGCTTTTTTGACTGCTGCTGCGCACTGAGCTGAGGATTTCAGTGTATTGCCCACAATCACTCCCAGATCCTTTTCCTGAGTGGTAACTCCTAACCCAGCATTGTATATAATACATATAGTTTGGGTTATTTTTCCCTATGTGCATCACTCTGCACTTGTCCACATTACATCTCATCTGCCCAGGCAAACAGTCTCATAATGGAATACCTATTAGTGGCCATGGCAGAACAGGCAATAATTTGGGAGTGGGGTGGGGGGGAATGGAACATGGGAACAATTAAAATGTGCAAATACAAACTCCTGCAACAAGAGAAGAGCCTTGTAATGCAACCAGAGAAGTAAGCTGAATCTAGGTACACTGGCTCCTGGATGGGGGTCGCATACTGAGAATGGTTACAAGATCATATGTGTATTGGAGGTAAAAACAGTTGCAGGATGACCAATTTTGCTAGCGTGACCGATCATAAGCTCCTTGGAACTAATTTGCATACTAAAGTACTGCTCAGTGTGTCAGAATCTGGCTATAGAGGAAGAGGCATGTAACAATAATAGTTGCTACTGCACAATTGATGCTCAGAACAGCTATCAGGAAGAGGTAGCATCGCAGCTGGATGAACCCTGAAAGGTCTGAAATTGCTTGTGCATTGTTCGTCCAATCTGGATCGCATGGAGAGCAAGGCAAAACCACTTTTGAATCAAAGGGAGCAAGACTGGCCTAGTAAGTTGCTTACTAGCTTTGGTGAAGGAAATGCTGGTGCAAAGGGCAGGGGCCGGGATTGCGTAAGGAAGTCATAGTGAGCTGCATTGCTGGGAAAGCACGTCCCAGTGAATGAGGGCAGGCATGGGCTAAAGTTCTCAGATCACAATACCATAGGATAAGAAATCTACCACCTATGTATCCGCCCACTGATGAGATCACTTTTCATGCCAGCTGTTTAGTTTGCTAGATAAAACAGCGGCACTCTCTCCTAATAAGTGTGCCAATGGAAAATGGACATGCCTGTTCACATACAGCAGGGGTGGGGAACCCCTGGCCCACTTTTGACCTGCAGGACTTTTTTCTTTGGCCTGCCGGCTTCTGAACCTATTTCCATTGTGTGCGGCCCATCTCCTGGCTCCCTGTGGCCCGAGTGGAGCTTTGCGGGCCACGCACAATCAAGCACATGCAGACTCACCTGGGCTGTGAGAAGCGCGTTCCTTCCGGCAGCAGGAGCTGGGCCAATGAGCAGCGCGATGATATCAGGCTGCACAGCTGCAGAAGGATGAACCTGCTTCCAGCACTGGACCAATTAGGATACTTCCCCTGAGTGACGTCACCGTGCTGCTCCTTTAAAAGGACGGGGCCCCCAACACCGGCCCAATGAGCTTTCTGCTGTGTCCTCGTGCTGCTCCTTTGAATGGACGGTCCCCAACACTAGCCCAGTGAGCTTTCAGCTGTTTTTTTCCAGTGACAAACCCCTTTCCCCCCCTTGCAGAAAAACAGGAGCTTTTGTCATTTGGTTTCTTGCTTCTTTGCAAGGGGGTGGGGGGTGTTATCCAGTTCTGTAAATAATAAATTTGCTTTGTTTGAAATTATCCATCTACTGATTTTCAAGCAATGTTAAGTAATGTTAATTAGCCTTAATTGGGTAATTCATTCAGTTAATTAGATGTGACACTAATTGAATGATTGACAGTTGACATGCGGCCCTCAGAGTGTTCACCGCCTGACAATGCGGCCCCCGAGCTACCTTTAGATTAATAATCCACTTTGCAAGCACTCACACAAATGCAGTGCAAGTACTTGCAGGGAAGCTCCCCAAGGAAGATATGATTGTATAAAGAGATGAGTGCTTGGTGTTAGTGGCTTAACATGCATTTCCCTGTTCTCACTATCACTTACCATGGGGACAGTAAGCTACTTCAGATGATGTATGCTTTTATGAGTATATAGCCTCAGGGTAACCACCATCAACTTTGCTTTAAACACTGTGTTCATGTGATTGTGGGTGAGAGGGAGGGCTAAAGCAAAATACATAATAAAAAAACCTCCGGTTTAAAAACCTAGATAAGGCAACATTCCAAATTATACTAAAACTTTAACATGACATTAAATTGTACGTTAAGACAACTTTCTCATACCCTCCTATTACTATGGAAATAACTTACCTATAATACAATACTACTAGCTATTTTCAAGTAACCTTCACAAACCAAACCAAAGGGAGGTATCACCTTCAACTAGAAAGAAACTGACTCTACCATTTATTATTGTTATTATCATTAAGCATTTATATAGTTCCAGCAATGTACCTGGCACACCCCAGTGGTCTTACAGTCAAAGAGAGACAAGGAGAAAGGAGACAAAAGGTGGGGGAAACAGAGGAAGAGACAAGGATACATACATGAACTGGTGAGGTCTCAGGTGCGCGTGCTTGGCTAAGTTACAAAGGTATTGTTACAAAGTTGTCTGAAATTATTAAATTTCAGAGCAATCTACACATTCTTCCTCATTCATTAATACAAAATAATAAAACAAACAACAACAATAATAATAAATACAACTTAACTGAAATTAAATTTCATACTTTCCTCATCACGTATAAGTATCATTCAAAGTCACCATACTACACAAAGTTTAACTTCAGTTAAGTCCTCATTTATTTATTTGTTATTAATGAATGAGGAAGGAAGAAAGTTTGGGCTTGGAACAGGGCTGGCAAACAGGCACCCTGTTACAGGTAGTTTTAAAACATTACTGTCCTTTATTTTTTCCAGTCATTAAATGGAACATACACGTTGCTAAAAATCTGCAAACCCCCTCAAATGATGGGTCCCCAACTGGATGTCTTTGCCCCGAAGTCTCCCATTGAACAGCATAGGTGTGGTTAAATGGAACTTAGCAGCCGCCTTAACTATAGAGCCACTAATGCTAGTATCGCTAGTCGGGGCCGGCCTTAGTATTTCTGGGACCCAGGGCCAAAATAAAATGCGGGGCGGGGTGGGGTGGGGAAGGCCATGTCCTAGCCCGGCCCGGCCTCGTCTCTTTATCAATTGGCATCTGGTGTTCGCTTACAAAAATGCATTTGGACACACAGGCATTCCCCTGTACACACACACACACACACACACACACACACACACACACACACACACACTTTCTCTCCCTTACACACATGCACACCTCCAGCAAGGGAGATTCAGGAATCAGAGATATACTGAAAGTGAGAGGAGCGAGACAGGGATCCACAGGAAGCAGCCACTCCAGGGCTGAGCATCACGGGGGGTGAGGGTGGACAGGATGCTGCAGAAACAGCCTGTAACAGGGCCTCGGGATTGCTGGAACTGAGACTACCAGGACTGGCCTTCTGCAGGGCCTCCTCTAATCTCAGGGCCCAGGCCATAGCCTCTACTGGCCCTGGTAAGAGTAAGTGATTATGTGAACAGAGCCAGGATCTCAGGAGTATCCTGCAAAGGGCCTGCTTGCTGCCAGGTTTTCAGATGCAGTAAATCAGCATAGCTTTACAAACATCAGTGTAGGGACCACCAATTCACTGTTTTACACCACGTGATGATAGGGTAACCATCTTCCCAGAAGCTTTGACTCAGAAAGGGGGCAGTCATGCCAAAGGGGGGCAGGGCAAAGGACTTTCCGCCCTGCCCCCCTTTCTGACATGGGTGTACCCCTGAAGAATGTTGTGACATCAAAATACTCCATAGGGGCAAGACCATTTCAGAAGGAGGCAGGAGAGTCTACTTCACCCCACACTCTTTCCCATATGTTTATGTGACATGTTTATTGACCATTTCATGGACAAAATCACTCGTATCCACCACAACTTCGATGCTGTGCTTGTCGCAGTAGGAGAACCAGAGGTTATGGAAGCCCTGTCTTGTCCAGTTTTGTGGGAACAATTTCAGTGAGTATCGTCTGCTAACGCGGGGGATGTTCTTGGGGCTATTAGAGCCACGTCATGAATTCGATCCATGCCCATTCTGGTTGGTTAAAGCCAGCTGGGAGACACTGGGGCCATTGCTGCCTGGGGTGGTCAACACCTGTCAGGGTATCTGAAGGAGGCGGTGGTGTGACCTCTGCTCAAGAAGCCATCACTTGACGTTGACTCCCTTGCCAGCTATCGCCCCATCTCTAAACTTCCCTTTTTAGGGAAGGTTATTTTATTATTATTAGCAAGCATTTATATAGCGCCAGCAATGTACCTGGCACTTTTCAAAGTAATTGAATAGACACGGTCCCTGCCCTAGGGCTTACAATCTGAGAGACAGGGGAGGGGGCAGACGAAGGAAGGGGAACAGAGGGAGAGGCAAGGAGTGTAACATTCACGAGGATGCAAGGTCCCAGGTGCACGCGCTTGGCTTGGTTACTGAGGTTATTGAGCGGGTGGTGGCTCAGCAGCTTCAGGAGCATTTGGACCACATCAGTTTTCTTGATCCCTCGCAGTCTGGCTTTCATCCAGGTTATGGTGCTGAGACTGCACTTGGTAGACGACCTCCATCATCATTTGGAACAGCCCTGATCCACCTTACTGATCCTGTTAGATCTATTGGCTGTTTTTGACATAGTTGACCATGAGATGCTGGTGACCCGCTTGCGGGACCGAGCAGGGGTGGGTGGAATTGTTCTTTAACGGTTCCACTCCTTCCTGTATGGGAGAACCCAGCAGGTGGTCCTGGGGGACTATTTTTCATCTCCCCAGGGTCTCTTGTGTGGAGTTCTGCAAGTTTCCATTTTGTCCCCTCTCTTGCTCAACGTGTACATGCAGCCTTTGGGGGAGGTCATGAGAGGGTTTGGTGTTCAGTGTCATCAGTATGTGGATGACACCCAACTTTACCTTTCTTTTTCATCTGACCCAGGCCCGGCAGTCTTGGTGCTTACTCAGTGCTTGGCAGCTATGGGGGACTGGATGAGAGCGAGCTGCCTGAAGTTGAATCCTGACAAGATGGCAGTGATGCTGGTGGGTGGGATGGGGGAGTTGGCAACTCCCATCATTGATGGGGTTTGCCCCTCCCTGGCTCCCCAGGTTCAGAGTCTCAGAGTGCTCCTCGACTCCCGGCTTCGCCTGGATGCTCAGGTGTTGACGGTGGTGAGGAGCGCCTTTTGTCAATTACATCTGATAAGTTGACTTTGACCATACATCTCAGTCTGACCTGGTCACTATCATCCATTACTTTTTTACCTCAAGATTAGACTACTACAACACACTCTATGTGGGGTTACCTTTGGTGATGGTTCGGAGACTGCAGCTGGTGCAGAACCCGTCTCCTTACGGGAATGGGTCGCCAGGAGCATAACACCGATGCTCCATTCTCTGAACTGGCTGCCTATAGTCTTCTGGGCCTGATTCAAGGTGTTGGTGCTGACCTATAAAGCCTTACATGGTTTGGGCCCCACCTACCTGCGCCTCACTCCCTGGGTCCTAGATCGGCCCCTGCAGTCTGCTGGGAGAGTCCTCCTGGAGGTCCCTTGAGTATCGCAGGTGGCAACCATGGGGAGGGGCGTTCTTGGTAGCCGCTCCAAGGCTGTGGAACTCCCCCCGGTTGAAGTTTGTCTGTCCCCAGATCTTCCCTCCTTCCGGTGACCGTGTACAACCTGGCTGTTCTGCCAGGCTTTTGGCAGGGGAGACGGGCAGTGGAAGGGGGGGTTGGGTATGGAGGGGTTGGTTTTTCGATCCAGCAAAGTTGCTATTTTGTTTTATAGATTTTATATTTATATGTTTATGTTTATCTATATATTTATATTATATTTCTATATATACATTTACTGCTAGTCACCATGAGCTGCCTGAGGCAGGACTATGTGTGGGATACCAAATGTCTAAGTAAGTCTTCCTCCCCACCCCCAATTTCCAAAAATATTTTTGTGGTGCCCTTGAGTAGTATGGGGAAATGGGGGCTTCACTTGGGAGGCTGGTGATGATGGATCAAAGCCCACTGCCTCCAGGACAAACTTGGAGGAGGGGGCAGTCCTGAGGATCTCATCTCACATCTGGATTGTAGAGAAGGTAAGGTTGCCGTGATGGACTCAAATATCAGCAATAGAGACAACGTAGTACAGTGATAGCTTTTATTGGACTAACTCCAGTTGGTGGAGGTATGCAAGCTTTCAGGCCTCACAGGGTCCATTGTCAGGCAAATCAGGAGTTAGAACTATAGACTATGCAAAGCAGTAATAATTGGAAACAATGGCAAACGAAGGGAAGGGGAGGAGACGGTGACAACGAGCCCCAAGTAGGAGGTCCGCAATTCAAAACGGTAAAATAAAACAAAGTGGGAAGAGTAAGAGCTGCTGATAGTGAGTAAAGTTAAAGCTTCCTGTAGCTGTAGACAGTCATTAGACTTACAAATTTCTGTAATGGGTTGTGAAACCCATGTCTAAATTGAGTTCATTGTTCTCTGTATCTAGTAGAGCTATGAATTTTTGTTCCCAGGCTTTTAGAGGTGTTGCATACGTCTCCTTTTAAGACAAGGACAGAGAGGTTGGAAATAGAGTGATCACTTTGTGAGAAGTGAATACCGACAGTAGAATCGGTGCTCTTGTCCATGATCTTTTTTCTGTGTGAGTTCATACTTTTGTGCAAAGCATGGTGAGTTTCACCTACATAGTTCCCATGGGAGCATTTAGGGCACTGAATGAGGTATACCGAATTTTTAGATTTGCAGTTGTAGGTCCCTTGTATTCTGAATAGATTTCCATGGGATGTCCAGATGCTGTTTGCAGTAGAGATGTGAAGACACGTTTTACATCTCCTGTTCCAGCAAGGCCTTGGCTCTGTAGGGTTGTTGGTGTCCTGCGTGGTGAGGAGTTTGCTCTAGATAATTAGTCAAGAGAGATTAGGAGGTGGTTTGAAAGTCAGAAGAGGAGGTTCAAGGAAGAGCTCTTTCAGGGTTTGGTCCCCATCCAGTATAGGCTGGAGTTCTTTGACGATGATATGTATGGGTTCCAGTTTGGGATGGTAGGTAACTAAAGGTTTGCAGTTGGAGGATTCCTTCTGATTGTATTGTAGCAGGCTCTCTCTCTCTCTCTCTCTCTCTCTCTCTCGATATTTGGGTAGGCTGTTGGCACTTACTTCTCACAGTGACCACTTTATTGCAGACCTCTCTGTCCTTATCTTAAAAGGAAACCTATGCAACACCTTTAAAAGGTGAGCCTGGGAACAAAGATTCATAGCTCTACTAGATACAAGAACACTTTGGGTGAAAACAGACATGACACTAACCACCCTTGGTGGTGATTTATGCATGTTGCAGGGCTGCATAGGGCACCAATACTGCCCTGCAACATGCATAAATAACCACCAAGGGTGGTTAGCGTCATGTCGGTTTTCACCCTTTGAAATCTGCAATCGGCTGCTGGACTTCTCCTGACCAGCACCAGAGAATTGTGTGGTGATTCTCCCCCCACCCACCCCCTCCGCTCGGAGAGCCAGTTGGGGGAGCAGGGGCTTTTCAGTGGGGGACGGTTTGTTTTAGACTATGGTTTTTACAATAAATGCTTGTAGAAAGTTGGGTATAGTGCCTATGCTGGAGAATATTAGCTGTAATAAGCTGGCCAAGGGTCAATCAACAAATTTTCTCACCCCACAGTCTGAAAATGTTGTACAAAATAACAACCCTGGGGAATTATTTTTGCTACCTAGTGGTAAGGGGCTTAAGAATTCTAAGATACAGAAATCAAGAACGCATTACATTAAAAAAAGAAAAAAATCCCAACACAGTAGAAACCTAGCCCTTATGCAGAATGTGGGGCCCGGGCGTGCTTGCTGCGTGCATTAGAGAAGTGTTCAGTGTTTATGTAGGGAGGGTTCTGCCGTAGCAATATGACAATGTATATGAGAGAGAGTTGCAGGAGACATGACTAGAATAAGAAAGGCTCCATATTAGAGAGGTCCAGATAATTCCCTCCCACCACACACACACACACGCACACAGTCTTTTATTCGGGGACATGCATGCCAGCAGGGTGTCACAGAGAGGTCCAGAATTTAATTTTAAAAAGGTAAATCTTAAACTGCACAAGAGCTGTCTCTCTCTCTCTCCAATGAAAACCCTGGGCCCTAATTCTCAGCTGCAGCCAGGCAATGTACAGCACAGTTTGTGGGTGGTCATGGTCAGGATGCAAGAGTAGCTTTAAGCTCTCTTTGTGCTTTCCTGGCTCAGAGACAGCAGCAGGGTTTAAAGCAGAAGGGAGTGCCACCCGACTGTTCCTATGCTAAGTACATGGCATGCTGCCTATCTTCTCCCAGTCTTGGAGTAACAGCTCTCTCCTACACACATCCTCCTCCTCGGGTGGTACAGTAAGGGACACCTTCGCACTACTCTCTTTTAGGGTGGTGACACAAACTCACAGCGGGAGCGGCGTGTGAACCCCTTAACACTTCCTGTGATACTAGATGACCCCTTCTTCTCTGAAACATGACGCTAAGGGTTTGCTTGCGAGAATCTAATACCTATCAAAAGTAGCAACGGTGTTGTATGAATGGATTTTCCCAGAGTCCCCGACACCTCATTTCCTGTTTGTAACTTCCTATCTCAAAGTGACCACAGAAGTGTGGCCAGAGTCACAGGGGGCATTCTTCCATGCCCTTTCCATTGTGAGAAATAAGCTCTCGGGCAGGGACCGTGTCGATCTTACTCTTTGTAAAAGCGCCAGGTACATTGCTCGTGCTATATAAATGCTAATAATGATAATAATAAATACTAGAGAGAGCAGGGAGGGACAGTGGAAGCCGGAGCAGTTGAGAGAATGTATTGCAATAGACAAGACAAACACAGAATAAGAAACGTGGCTAGTTTGCATGGGGGGGTGGGGGAGAAGAGTGTCACGGGAATAAGTCAATCTCTGGCAATTCTTTACTAAAGTACTCGGGCCTATGAGGTACTGAGGTGGTTGGAGGGAGGAAAGCTCAACATCTCTTTCAAAACTGACTTAAACACTTTAGATCAGGGGTGGCTACATGTATGGTGAAAGGATTTAGGTGATCGACCAGGACTCTTCCCTCTGGCTCTGGGGCTCCAAAAGTTGTGACCCCCGCAGCTGCCTGGCTCCCAACTGGTCTTGGAAGTGGAGAAGAGCACTCTAGAGACAGCTTTCTCTGCCCACTGGAGGGGACCTCCCAGCTTGTCTCCTCCTGTAAGGACCCAGGCTTGAACTGGCATCCTTAGGGCCCTGAGCACAGTGGTGGCGAGCATTTCCACACCACCGAAGCATCCTGGCCAGGGCTGCTGCTGTTCGCCTTCCTCTATACCAGTCAAGCCACACCCCTCCGAAGCCTCATGCCACACCTCCAGCTTCCTGATTGGCTGCTGGCACAGGAAGAGATCATCTGTCTCCTTCCTGATGTCTCCATGCACCTCGGATCAGCTGTATCCTACCCCCCCTGGATCTAGCATGCGCACCTTGGACCAGGTTGAAGCTGGCCCTTCTGACCTTTCCTTGGAAGGCCGTAGCTTGGGCTTCATCTTTGGCATGCACCTCTCTTTTAAACCTTACATTGACTCTGTTGCCAAATCCTGCCGATTCGCCGTCCATACCAAAACTCCGCTGCCAAGGTCATTCACTCTGCCCGTTGCTTTGACCATGTGCAGCCTCTCCTCTTCTCTCTTCACTGGCTCCCCCTTCCTGAACGTATCCTGTTTAAACTCCTGGTTTTCATGTTCAAAACACTCCACAACCAAGCTCCCCCTTACCTCTCGGACCTAATCTCCCTACGCACTGCTGCACGTGCTCTCCGCTCTTCCTCTGTCCCCTCCCTCTCTCCTCCTGCTCACCTAACCGCCTTCTACTCTTCTCCCTCGCTGCCCCCCATGCCTGGAACTCCCTCCCTACCCACATCCGCCTTGCCCCGTCCCTCCGCTCCTTCAAATCCCTCCTCAAGACCCACTTTTTCCTTGCCGCCTTTCCCAATGCCTGCTAGTCATTCCCCATATACTTACTGTCTGCCCTCCTCTGCAGACTGCTGCAACCAACCTGATTGTAACCAAGCCAAGCACACGCACCTGAGACTTCGCATCCACCTGAATGTTTGTCTGTTTTCTCCCGTCTCTCCCACTATCCCCTCTCCCTGTCTCCGCCTCCTTGTCTTTTAGATTGTAAGCCACAGGCAGGGACTGTGTCTATTTCTATGTTCTGTACAGCGCCAGGCACATGGCTGGCGCTATATAAATGTTTATAATAAAAATAAAAATAAACCACCACCACCACCACCACCACCCGGTCCTTTGGAGCCTGCTTGGGAGTTTGACTCGTCTGTCCTGATCTCTGGGACTGTGGCTGGTGTCTGCCTGGAAGGGGGCTTGGCATCTGCGGGATGCACCCCCTAGCAATTTCCTAGGGAGCCGCCTACCAGCAGCCCTGAAACCCATTATGCCCCCACCTGAATCCTGTCTGCCCCGATCAGCCATCTCCCTGCATCTGACATGTCTGACTGCCTCATCCAGTTCATCCATCCAGTCCTGTGTCTGCCTCGTCTATGCCTCTCCCCTTGGTCCGTGTGTTGGTCCCCATTTTGACTTCCATGGACCCCATCCTGCACTGACTCACTAGACCAGAGCCCTTGGACCTGATCCTGCCATTACGCTCCATGACTGAGCCCTGGAATTCCTGACACGTCCCTGGAGTGCTGGTCCTGCTGTCTTTCCCAGAGGTGATCTTTGAGAGGCTAGTCCCCATGCCCACACTGTGATTTACTCAAGACTAGGTTGTGATCTACTAGTAGATCATGATCTACCTCTTGGCCACCCCCAACTTAAAATTCTTGGTCATCTTTGGAAATACAACTTAACAGCTTTTGAAAATGTAACCCTGCTGCCTAAAAGCAGAATTGCTCAAGCAATGTCTTGTGACACCATCCATGCTGGATTGTTAACACAACAGATCGCACAGCACCCAGGACTTCCTCTGGAAGCTGGATTGAGCGATCCTACTCCTTGCCAAGCGGCTGTTTGACAGGGAGCAGGAATATCCTGTAGCAGCTGGGGAAGATAACTGGGCACGAACCTGGCAGGAAGGGAAGTGGGCTGGGGGTAGGCCCACCATGGGTTGGTGGAGAATAGCACTCAGTCATCAGGGCTCATGGCGTAGTCTGAAGGCCAAAAAAAGCACACAAGCTTGAAACAGTGGGAAGCACAGTCCTAAAGTAACAGATCCATTGTCTCATCAGTTGTTCCAAAGTCCAAGAGGCCAGATCTGGTGAAAATGTGTGAGGGTGACAGGAAAAATAGCCACGATGCCACAATGGGGATCTGCTTAACCACCAGACAAGGAAAAGGAGCTGCATGAGACATTCGGCAAGCAAGTCACAAGATCATCAAAAATGCACAAGCTAGTAGTGGGGGACAGGGACTTTATCTACCCAGCTCTCTGTTGATAATACAGCAGTAGCACATATTCTTCTTGACATGCAGAGCGGAAACAATTAGGTGGTCAACAGTTTTAGATTTGATTTGGATCAATAGTGTGGAATCAGTTGAGACTGTGTAAGGGGTAGCAAGGAGGCAGTGATCATGAAATGGTAGCGGTTCATGATTCTGAGAGAAGAAATGAGAACTGAAAAAACAAAAGACTTAAAAAAAAAAAAAGAAAGCAGATGGCAATAAACTTAAGAGTTAGTAGGTAAGGTCCCATAGAAGTAAAAAGTTAAAAAGGCAAGGCGTCCAGGAGGGCTGGCAGATTCTAACAAGGGCAATATCAGAAGCCCAGTTGAAAGCTATTCCAGTGCAAAGGAAAATAAGGGAGATGAATATGACTGCAAGGAGGAGCTTTTTCAATGACCTGAAAATCAAACGGGAAACAACATAGAGAAAATGGATGTCACACAAAGAGTGTGGATAAAGGAATAGCATAGACACAAAGCGACAAAATCCAAAACGCAAAGGTTCAAAATGAGTTGGCTACCAAGGGGTGTTAGAAGCAATAAAGGGCTCAACAGGTACATTGGAAGTACAAGATCTTTTTCAGTGGTCGCCCCTGTGCTGTGGAATTCGCTCCCGGAGGAGGCTCGGCTGGCTCCCACTCTCCTGCTGTTTCGGCGTATATGTAAGACCTGGCTGTTTCGTCAGGCTTTTGGCGAGGAGTAGGGGTGGGGATGGGGGCTTTCTCCACATATTGTATTTTAAATTGTTTAAACATTTTCTATTGTTTTAAATGAATGTTGTTCGCTGCCCCGGGCTGCCCTGTGGGCAGGAGGGGTGGGATATAATATTTAAATAAATAAATAAATAAGGAAACTGTGAAGCTGCTGTGCCACGAGGAAGGCGAGCTGTTAATTGAATCTGCTGTTCAGTGAGGTGAGCTGTTAATGGAAGATCCACAAGAGGACAAAACGCTCAACGCCTGCTTTGCTTAAGCCATCATGAAAATGGTAAATAAATAGTGACCACATGATTAGCAAAACCAGCATAAATAAGGGAGAGGAAGGGATGAAGGTCAGGAGGAGAGGAAAAGACCTGGCCAAAGAAGACTTGGTTCACTTGAAGGAACGTAAGTAAGCAGAGATCCAGGCGAAATACACTCTAGGGTGCTGAAGGAACCATAACTATTAGCATTTGTTTTTAAGAACACGTGGAAGATAGTTATGGTTCAGAAGGCTGGAGAACAAGCAAACAGTTACTTTTTAAAAGGCAGACAGGAAGACTTAGAAAATTATAGACTCATTAGTTAGGCTTCAGTACCCAGATGTCAGGGGTGTAGCTAATACCATGGAGCGAGGGGGCTCAATTGAGGACATTCTCAGAGTGGGCAGTGGGAGGAGTGGAACTAGCAATGGCACACTTGCAAAGGGCCCCATCCAGAAGAAAGTTTTCAGAGTGGGGTGGAGTGCTGGCCCTGTGCCAACTCTTAAAACTTCCTTCCTGGTGGGATGCCGCCACTCTGTGGGGCCCCACTGAGAGTCAGAGCAGCCCCATAACCTTGGGGGGGGGGGGGAGAAAGAGGAGTCCTTGACTGGCTGGAAATCTTGGGAGGGCCGCTGATTAGGAAGACTCTGCCTCCTTTCCCTTAGGGGACCCATAATTGGGACATGAGCCAGGCCTACAGCAGCCTTGCTACGCCACTGCCAGAAGTTTTTAAAACAAATGATAAAACAAGGAATTTATAATCACTTTGAGGATAATGGGGTCATTACTAGTAGTAGCCACCACAGATTTAAGAACAAGTTACACCAAACCAACCTTGTTTCTTTCTTTGACAAGGTAACAGTTTAGTGGCTAAGAAGAGTTTAGTAGAAATAATATAGTGTGATCATTCATTTTGTATTTATTCCTATTTATAGTGATCAGAGGACTAAATGATCACCCCTCTCTCACTCAAGTTCAGTAAGGTTTTTGATAGTTCCACAGGATGCCTCCTAAGCCAACTAAGAAAGGTGGTCTAAAAAGAATTACTATACAGTGAGTAGTAGGGTACACAAACAGCACCTGCAAAGCAGCACGTAGAGGAAAAATTACTGGTTAGATGTCAAACAGAGAACGGGTACTGAGTGGCATTCTGCTGGGGTCTGTAGAAATGTTTCCTCTCAACTTTCCTTTCATCGGGATTTCAATATGTTCAAAACTTGGTACTCAGATTAACAGATTGCACATTGGGGCAGGGACACCACTGCCCGCTGTTCAGTGTTCGGCTAGCCCAACGAGAACTCAGGCTGGAATGGTCAAAAGGGCTTAAGAGATTTAAGGTACTTTTACATATTACATTAGCCATACAGCAGCGGTCCAAACCCAGTGTGGAACATGCAAACACAGATGGGGCTCTGTGCCAGGACACGAACAGTTGCTCCCTGACCAACGTTTAAGCATTGCTCATGATTATGGCTCCCCCAAGCACCGGCCTCTCCTTAGCCAACACCAAAACTCATGTAGAATGAGTAGAAGGCCACAGTTTTCCCTGTAGATAAGTTATTTGGCAGTCAAACACTCTTGTTGCTGAAAGCTGATCCACAGGGGCAGCTGACAGACATCAATGGTCCATCAAGGACCATTAGTCAAGTTGGTCAAGGATGAAACTTGCCAGGACCTCAGAGCAAAGGACAGGGGATGCATCACTCCATATAGGCTCTGTTTACATGTACATTTCCCCCAAAGCATTCAGTGTTGGCCACCATCAGAGAGACTATACTGGGCTAGATGGAGTGTAGACCTGACACAGTATGGCTTTTTTTTTTAGACGAGACGGTACTATGCAAGTCCACCCAGTGGACACGTGTGGTACCACTCATTTTAAAGTGGTGGTGGGTGGGCACGTGCTCCCGCCACCCACGCACCCCCATCCCGTGCAGAGCAACCAAGAAAAATCCAGGTTGCTCCGTGCGGGGGCATGGGTGGCCAGCGAGTGGATGGGGGATGCACATCAAGCGCACACCCATCCACCGAGCACTCTCCTGGCCCAGACAGCCTGCAGCACCGCCAGTCCCAGCTTTGGTCTTTCCTGTGCTGGAGCTGAATCAGGTGCTGCCGCAGGGTGACCACACATCTTGGCAAACATGGGAAACACCAACCCTGGAACAGCACATCCCACACCCTTGCTACAGGCAAGGGGAACATGTGAAATTCCCATTAGGCACCCCATTCCCACTCAGCAGGATGTAGAGCAATATCACCACAGCAACGAATGCATCAAAATAATGATTTAACTCATGGATTCTCGACTGTAGAAGCTGTAGGAAATGCACAGCGTGTTGGTTTTTTGCCCAATCAGCCTCCAAAGTGACCAGTATTCACATCTGGGGTTGCCAGGTGCCCCTTGCTTTAAGGGATGTCGCTTAGTTCGGAGCCGAGGTGAGAAGTGGGTTTGCTATTTGTGGGTATTATTTACGGTTTTCAAGTACCCAAACGATATCTGCATCCAAAAAATGATTACTCACATATTTGATATTTCAGGTATTCCATTCTGGGTGTTTTTAAGGTTTCTGGTTTGGGTTATTTCAGTTTTCCGGTCATTGTGGTAGCGTCATTTGTGGCAATTATACATTTGTAATAGTGCAAATGTTGCGGAAATGATGTAACCAAAATACTGGAAAAACCAAACTGAGAAACCAAAACACAATTACTGAAACAAATACCCAACAGAGCAGAAATGGCCATCGGTTATTACCTGAATCACGATTTTTGGTCCAGGTACTGTATAGTTTTGACAGGTTTACCTGGATTCCTTATTTCAGAACTGAGCTGTACAGACCACATTGGATAAATATTGCTTGTTTATATGACAGACTTTCCTTATTCTGAACGCCGCCGCTCATTGGAACATAAAGGGCGATGCATCCTTTATTTTAGTCAGCTCTGTTGTGTCCCTTCGTTTTGAAATGTTGATCTGGCATCCCTATACACACTCAAGGCTTGACCTCAAACTTCACAGAGAAATTGCCCTGCCCTTCTAAGCAACTCAGTTCAATATTGCTGCCTAGCCTTCCTTCTCTTAATTAAAAAATGAAATCACATAATTGTCTCTACATTAAAGCAAATGAGAATCAGCTTGGCAACCTAGGAGGCGGCAGTGCATTCATTGCATAACCCTCAGAGAAGATGAGAAAGCTCATCCCAATTAAGGTGTCTATTTGCCGTGCTCTTAATCCAACTTTTAAAATCAGTGTTAGTTTTGAAATCAGACACCTGGGTTAAATGCAGTTTTGGAGTTTCTCACTTTCAAGTGAACACAACCTACTGGTTAGGCCAGGTTGTGGCTCAATGAGAGAGAGAGCCTTTCTCCACCCTGATGGGAAGGGTGCACCGTCCCTGCACTGTGGGAAAAGGGAGGTGTGTCTGGCTAGTCTCTCATGCTTGTGTAACTCAACTGTACATTGCTATTCATTCACCTGGCCTCCGCCAGTGCTATTTTAGCATCGCTTCTGCTGGCAGTACTACTCAAGTGCAGGAGGTCAGGTGCAGAAAAGTGATGAAAGACAACAGGAAGGTATGCAAGGAATATACAGTTCTGCAGTGTATTCAAGCCTGCCCAAAAAGTTTGACTTCTTGGTCCCAGAAGCATTGTGGAAGGGATATTCAGAGGAGTGGGTAGAGTTGCCCTCCTAGGCTCCTTACCCCAACTCCACTGGCCCCTGGCCCCATCTGTACTTTACCAGCCCTTACTCAGGGCCAAATTAAATTTGATGTGGGCTGGGACTGGAGTTATCACTGCTGAGCTGATCAACTGTTCGGCACCACAATCAGCTCCAACTCTGCCAGGGAGGTGGCTGGGGCTGGTGTCTCTCAGTCCACGTTGCCGTGCCCTGTGGACTAGGTGTTGAGAGAAGTTTCTTTTGTGATCCAGCTTGTACAAAACCATCTCCCATAGGATGCACTCTATGAACCACTCCTTTCCACCTCTGGGTTGGGTGAAGGAGTCCTTCCAGACCAGTTTAATCTAGGCTTGCTTAAAATTAAACCGTGCAAAGTTAAACTGAGCCAGGTGCATGGACAGGCTGAGATTTTATTTTTTTAATGCGAGTGGTTAAATTTGTGCACACTAAGCTGGGGCCATTTAAAAACTTTCAGAGGAAGGAGCAATCTGGTTTTTGCCCCCCCCCCCCAATAAAATATCACTCGCCTCCTTGCTGCTGTCATACACTTTCCTGCCAGTTCAGACAGTTTCCCTCTGCTCCAGTCAGAGTTGGAACCAAAAGAAGTGCCAAGGATCTCCCTCACCGTAATGTGTGGAATCCATGAATAAACTTGAAATGACAATATAAGCATAAGAAGCACTCATGTAAAATAGAGCCTTCTACTACATTGTAGATGGCTTGTGTTGATTTCAGAGGGAGCCCCAAACCACCATTTCACACAAGGCCCTACATTTCTTAGATCTGACACTGGCCCCAACAGCTTCTTCCCCTCAGAGGGGGACAGCTGAAGCGGGCTGTGATGACCAGGTCTCCTTCAAGAGTAGGATGGGGTTAGTTGAGTCCCCTAGTCACTCACTGTCTCCGGTTGGGACCCAGTAGACTCGGAGCCCATGGCAGTGAGTGACACAACTCCGCCACCCTTACCCTCCCTGATCTTGGAGGCAGCAAAGTGGCAGCACTGCAGTTCCCAGAGGGGCCTGAACCTGACTGGTCTTTAGGCCCAGTAGGTCCTCTGCCCACTTCCTCAGAGCTGGCCCCGCCCTGCCTTCTCTGGACTACTTCCTGGTGGGAACAGGGAAGTAGTGGCAGCAGCTGGGGTAGGACATGTTCTCAGAGCAGGAGGAGCGGAGATGTAGGCTTAGAAGGAGGAACGGAGGGAAGGTAGAAGATGGATCTGTGGGCCAGATTCAGGCACCATATAACAAAATTCCATATTTAGCCCACAGGCCTGAGGTCCCCCACCCCTGCCCTAGATATGAGAGACCTGCAGCAACTTCCTCCCTCCAAAAACAACCGGCATTAAAACAATTGCCACTTAGTCTAAGGTTTACACCACCAATCTGGGTGCATAAATCAGCCTCGGAATGGGTGGAAAGCATCCCCTTCCCCCCCTCAAGAATAACCCTGCACAGAGAGCCTCCCCAGCTAGGCTACAACTGGTGTAAGGTCTACACCAGCACTGTCACCAGCCCTTCTGCGGCAGGGGCCTGGATCATACTGCACTACCGACGTTCTCCCTGTTCATAGGGAGTCCTGGAAAGCGGATGGCATCATACCACCCAACGTTTTGGGTGGCTGAAGATGGACAAGCACCATCCCATATCCAATAAGGTCCACCCTTCTGTGAATGAGCTCCACCCCCTACACACATTTACACTTGCGCACACACCTCACAACATTCCAAGTCCATAAAGATGGACAGACTTGCTTATCATTCCACTTTGTTTCTAGTCATTCCATCATCTCCTCATCGTCTTTCCAAGTGATTTACCTAGGAGGCAACCAGGAAAAAGGTGTCTGGGGCTTGAATGCCATTTTTTGGGTGTGTGTCTACTGAAAGAGAGTGTGGGGGATTCAGCATCCAAAGAGACACTGTTCTTCCTAACCAGGGACTGTTGAGAGGTATGAGGCACGTTGGAGCAGTTCCTGAAGTTGTTCTAATTTATGCTAGGAAGGATCAGACAAGCATTTGCACCACCCCACCAATCAAAGTCGAAGAGGCACTTTCCCTGAACCATTCTGTTCACATAAACAGCGCAACTGTGAATCAGGCTGAATTGGGTCATGTGCATACTTCTCTCAGTCCAGTATATTCTGATTGACACTCTTTCCCAGGGCAAACTCACTGAATTGCAGAGCTTCCTATATCACCTCTATGCTGACAACACTCAACTTTCTCTCTCCACCCCTCGCCCTCTATCCAATCTCATATCACAAAGTCTCTCTCACATCTCTGCCTGGATGTCTCGCCATCAACTCAAACTTAATATGGTCAAAACTGAACTCATCTTCCCCCTGAAGCCTTCCTCCCCCTTTTCCTTCTAAATTTCCATTGACGGGGTCACCATTCAGCCTGTCCCTCAGGCACGTAGCCTGGGGTTCATCTTTGGGCACTTTTAAATGAGCGGGTCGCCGTCGTGAGACCCGCTCGTGTGATATTTCAAAATCTCGCAAGGCAGGATTAGACGAGATGGAAGTCCGGGATCATGCGCATAGATCGCGGTCACGCATTGTTTGCAGACCGCGAATTAAATACCTAGATTGTGAGGTGTGTAATTTGCAGTCTGCAAACAGCGCGCAACCGCCTTCTATGCACATGATCCCGGACTTCGTCTCATCTAATCCCACCTTACGGGATTTTGAAACATCACGCAATGGCAACCCGCTTGTTTAAAAGTGCCCTTTGACTCCTCCCACTCCTTTAATCCACAAATTGAATCTGTTGCTAAATCCTGTCGTCTCTCCCCACGCAACATCGCCGAGATCCGTCCTTTCCTCACTGTCACCACGCTAAACCCCTGGCCCATGCTCTAGTACAGGGATGGGGAACCTTTTCTGTCCTGGGGGCCACATTGAAAATTAGTACGAGCTCCGAGGGCCACATAGATGTTGGTGTGAGGGTGCTTAATGGGTGTATTCAAGAAAAGGAGGGTCCAGATCATGGATCTGTCTCCTACCCTTGTGTGCATGCCCTCCTCTCTGCTCCATTATCTTGAACTCAGCTTTTCAGTGCTAGAGAGTAGAGACTGGATCCAGGGGTCGGATCCAGGCACTGGAAAGGGGCCACATAAAAGCTTGCCGAGGGCCACATTTGGCCCCTGGGCCTGAGGTTCCCCACCCCTGCTTTAGTGGTTCTCTCTCGCCTTGACTGTTGGAACCTCCTTCTCACTGGCCTTCCTTGCTCTCACCTTTCCCCCCGCCTCTCAATTCAAAATTCTGCTGACAAGATCTTCCACCTCGCCCCATGCAGCCTCTCCTCTCCTCTCTCTACTGACTTCCTCTACCTGAATGCTGCCTGCTCACGACTCCCCTGCTCCTCCAAGCGTATTCGTCCATTCTCCCTTGCTGCCCCCCATGCCTGGAACTCCGTCCCTGAATGCATTCACTTCTCTCCCTTTCTCCCAACCTTCAAATCCCTCCTGAAAACCTACCTTTTTGGTCCCTAAGCCCCCTTCCTGCTTTTCTCAACATCACCTTCCCCTAGGTAACTAAGCTAAGCACGTGTACCTGCAACCTCACGCCTTTATGAATGTATCCTTATCTCGCCCTCTGTTTCCCCCACCCCTTGTCTCACTTAGATTGTAAGCCCCCTGGGGCAGGGACCCTGTCTACTTTCAACAGTTGTAAAGTGCCAGGTACATTGCTGGTGCTATATAAATACATCATCATCATCAATATAATAGCAGCTCAGATTCCACGTTTAGCCCAACTAGTTAATTCCATTCACGAAGGGGCCTGCTTAGTATTGTAAACTGTGGAAGAACCATTTAGTAGAAATTATGTAACATTAAGAGGCCAGAAAGTGAATATGACTGAAAGTGAAAAAGACCAAACTCTAGGGTTTTTTAAAATGTATATTTATTTATTATAATAATAATAATATGTATTTATTTATATGTATACAGAAACTACCCAGACAATGGGGCCAGTCCCATGGCTGTGGATCGTACGTGCAGATTCCCCTGCACACACATGCTCACAGTTTCCACAGGGCACAGTGTGCCTGCAAAGGGCAGTGCGTGCAGATCCCACATGGGTGTGTGCGTGTGCGTGGTGCATGCACAATCCACGGGCCATGGGATCAGCCCCATTGGGTTTTATTTTTATTTTATTTAAAATAAATAATAATAATCCCTGCCTTTTCCTATGGCTGCAGCCAAGGGACCCAGCTCGTCCAGCACCTGCACCAAAACATATAAGCTCTCTACCTCAGCTTCCCCAGCCGCAAAACCAAGACTGTACTTACCTGTTTGTCATGAGGCTTGTGATTCAAATTTGCAACTTGGTTTGTGCTCCTCAGATGAAAGGTGCTGAAGAGCAAGGTATTATGTATTCATTTTATTAGAGTCTCCCTGGTGCAATTATCCACCCTCTATTGCACCACCCACACACTGTATCTTTAACTTCCTCAAATAAGGGGTGCATTATTCTCATACGTCCAATTCCCAAGGCTAAATAGCTCACCTTTTGACAGGAATTGCATGAGCCTTGGCTTCTCAGCAGGTCCACCACGTGTGCTTGGATACAATATGCACATAAACAAGGCAGGTTAAGCGGCAAGGATCTTGGTACTCGGGGGATGAGGATTCAATTACTTGCCCCTTCACCGATTTCTTTTGTGACCTTGGACAAAGGCATAGCTATGTCGGGATGGGCAGAAGGAGGAGTTGCCCCCTCCCTCTCACCACTCCCAGGGCAGGAGGGAGGAGCAACTGCCAGGGCAGGAGCAAGGGCCGCTGCGGCAAAGCGGGGAAAGAAAAGGCCACAGGGGTGGGAATGCATTGCAGGTGGGCAGGAGCAGGCCGGTCACATGCGCATTCAGCACTTGTGCAGGCTGCCAGGCTCTGCCACCCACCAAACTGTGGGCACTTGTGGGGATGGGCAATGGTGGGGATTCAGTGGCAGCAGACAGACCATGCAGAACACATCCCCACCGTTCATAGGCTTAGGTTCATCTGAGCCAGCTGCATCTATTATAGCCGCTCCTCTGCCCCTGTGCCTCAGCTTTCTGTCTGTAAAAGTGGGATAATATTCTTTTCCTATCGCACACAGCTGTTGAGAATGGATACATCAAAGAAAGCAAGAGTAAGAGAGTATCAGGGCCCACATAAGTACCTTAGAGTAGGCCAATTGTTTTCAGAGTCTGCTTCTGAGTAGTCAGTTACCCCGTCAGTATTGGAGTGAACTGCAATGCAATGACATGAACGGTTTACAAAATAAAAGCTCCTGGGAACTGTGATAGTCATGTTCACAACTCACAAGAGAAGTCTTTACTGAGATTGAAATTAACTCAGCAATTCTCCTGATTTGGAATTTCCCACCCCACACAAATCGATCACGGTATTCTATAGAACAGCACCACCTGCTGGGGGAGATCCTATTTGCACAAATCTTTACAGAGGTCAAAGCTCTGCTTCACAGAGGGTTATAAAATGTCAAAAGGGTATTAATTATTATTATTATTATAGATTTATATCCCACCCTATTCCTAAGGCTCAGGTAGCTTAAAACAAGTAAACATTAAAGTAATATATGTATGTATTCAAACCCGCACTCCATCTCATCTACCCCCACAGGTCTGACCTAGAGGAGTCTCCTGCTGCACCCTAATTTCCCCTTCAAACCCATACTCCTCTTTTCTACAGAGGGGCTGTGACCATCTCCCCCAACCCTTCTGTCATGGGGAAAACAGGGATGTTTCTGACAAAATACGAAACATCAGCACACAACATACATGTGAAGCAAAATTGTATCTTAAACTGGAACTTAGGTGGTGAGCCCAAACTTGGTAAAGCAGGTTGGGACAGGAGAATCAATACAATGTTTTCCTCCCATTCTCATATTTGATGGGTTACAATCAATGCCATAATCTTGGATACGGGCTCAGTCGGTAGGATTTTAAAAAAAATTAATGGCATAAAAACGACAAGTCCCTCCCCCCACAAAAAAGTGCTGCTACGGTTGTCCCTGCAAATGATGGCGAACACCATGGCTTTTTACAAAATCAAATGCAACAACAATGTCCCTACCAGGTCTTGAATGGCCACAACAGCTCTTCTTAGGGCAGCAGGAGGCTCTGTGTAGCAGCAGCAGGAGACACAGCTCAGGTGGTAAGAAGCTCTTCCCCAAGTATTGGCATTTCCAGTTTTCCACTTGGTGTCATCATGAGACATGCCACACCACAATTCTTCCTTCCAGTTTATAGACACCAGTGTTAGTCTTTAGGACACACAAAACGAATAGATATTCCATTCACCCATCTACATTTATCAAAGGTCTGTGTGGGGGCAGGGGAGGGGGGGATGTTTGTAGATTAAAATCACATTTGTGGGGCACTGCACAGGTTCTCTCTGCTGGAGCAAGAGCTGACAATTTCTTAGATATCAATGAAGTTGATGTTACTAGCATAACCGAATGCTCCCTGTTGGGACTAGGTGAGATTTGTGACAGGGCTAAATTAACCTAGACTGGGGCGCAAACTTAATACATCTTTGCTAACCCTGTGAAAAACCCATGTGGATCCTAGCCTATTAGTACAAATGAAAGGCCTTTTTACAGAGTTAAGTTTAACCACATGAAGGCTTACTCTACATTAATTGTCTCTATTAATTCACAGACCAAGTTAATATACATTTAGATAACTCACTCACATGTATTATTATTATTATTGTTAAGTATTTATATAAATGTCAGCAATGTACCTGGCACTTTACAATTGTTGAAAATAGACAGAGTCCCTGCCCTGGTGGGCTTACGATCTAAGAAAGACAAGGGAGGGGAGACAAGTGGTGGGGGCAACAGAGGGAGAGACAAGCCTGATACTCCAAGAGCCCGTGACGGGTTTACCCTCGTCATAAGGTACAGAATTTCCAACCATTGACACAGATGGGCTTTTGTACATATATACCAGAAATGTAAGTCTTATTAGGCAACTTGTGGGCATTTAAGGCTATATGGCACCCCAAAATACCCCCAAAGAACCTTCAACTTACATCATAAGGTGCATGGTTGAAACTTGTGCCATTTTGTTCAGAAATGTGTCTGGATACATCAAATATAAAATCTGACAGAGTTATTGTGGACCAAACCCAAATCAGACCCTCTCAAAGTGCCCCCACCCCAAATACTGTCTATTTACATCATTGGGTTCATGCCAAAAAAACAATGCTAATTTGTGTGGAAATCTGGTCTAATATAATATTAATTCTGCCAGTGTTTTTTTTTGTTTGGGGGGGAGGTGTCTCCTCCCCCCCAATCTGACATCCTTTCCCATTAAGTTCCAGTGAAGTTTATTTATAAGACTTGGCTCCTTGGTGCAGCAAGTCTTTCCCTTCTCTCTCATTTTCCCTCTTCCCTGCACCCTCCCCCTTTTCTTGGGGGATTCTGTAAGGTTGAGTGGGAGAAGGGAAGGGGGGAGAAATGGGTTAGTTGTTTAATGTGCTGTAAAACTTGCAAATTCATTAAAAGCAGCTAATGGGGAAAAAAATAAAAAAATAAAATGCGTACAGCAACTTCTTTACTGCTCTAACTCCATCTAGGCCCAGGCAGTTTTCCTTACTTTCCACTTCCTGTTTGTAACAGGCCTACTAGTGGTGGACTGGTGATGGTGTGTTTTTGGGAGGAACCAATTGGGGGTTAGCACCCACTTACTTCTCTTGCTTGACCCCCAATATTCTTCCTCTTCCCTCATAGTACAGCTTCCAGCCCTGTTAATTATAGGTAATACTGTATTTACGTGTGTATACCACACATGTACTGAGGACCTCTTCTGAACAAGGAACCAGTTCTCAGAAGCATTATACATTTTGGTTGAAATGGCAAGAGACACAAGGTAAGTGGCTCTCTGTGTTTGCTTGTTTATTTGCTGCAGCATCTCACTCAATCCTCAAAATTGTGGACACTTATAAACACGAGTGTCCACAGCCTAAGTTATCATAAGCAGCTGATGAGGGGGTAAGCCTGTGTTTGGACTGCAGGTGGGGACTCACAGTATGGAATTGTCCTTCAATACAGAATATTCCATGCATGTTAAGAACTAGTAGCTCAGCTGGAAGCCTTCTGAAGTAGTACTGACCAAACACAGGTTTACCACCTCATTTGCTCTTTATGATATCTAAATCTATTAGAGAGCCAGCGTGGTATAGTGTTTAGATGTTGGACTAGCGCTTGGGAAATCTTGGTTCAAATCCTTGCTAAGCTATGAAGTTCACTGAGTGACCATGGTCCATTCACAATGTCTCAGCCTAACCTACCTCATAGGGTCGTTGAGAAGATAAAAATGGGAACCATGTATGTATACCACCCTGAGCTCCTTAGAAGAAAGGTGGGATAAAATGTAATAAATAATAAATCAGTAATTTCAGACTCCATCAGAACATACTAAGATCTATGCAAACCAGTTTCCGGATTAAACAGGTTTTCCTAGGTAAAATGAAAAATCAGCTAGTGAATGACATTTAATTTTGATTACAGTGGGTTGGTAGTATTTGGTGACTTGTTTCTTCAGGAAGGAAGTGTACCATTCATCTTGGTACTGGAGAAGATTTAAGGGGTGATTATCCCTTTCACAGATAAAACTTTGGTGCGATGCAAAGATATCCTGAAGGTGCGTTCTCAAATGAAGTCAAAATACAGTGGATTCAGTTTGCCACAGCCTCCGAACACATCAACTGGATACCATAAAGCATGCTATAGTGTTCACAGCATTGTCATCTTCCAGGAGAACTTCAGAAATTCACACTTCACATGAGACCTCAAATCTTGCTGTTGAAGATGTTAAACAATCCGTGTCGTTCAGTCAGCCAACTCTATCTTCTCACCAGCTTAGATCATCTCAAGTTGTGTTGTCTTCTTCACCAACAGGTGTTTTAAAACATGTATGCATTTTCTGCTCTAAGGCTACAAAAAAGCATAAGTATGAGAAACAGACTATTATTATTATTATTAACAAACATTTATATAGTGCCAGCAGTGTACCTGGCACTTTACAAAGTAATAAAATAGACACGGTCCCTGCCCCTAGGGCTTACAATCTGAGAGACAGGAGCTGGGGGAGAGACTTAGGAAGGGGAACAGAGGGAGAGACAAGGGGTCTAACATTCATGAAGATGCGAGGTCTCAAGTGCACGTACTTGGCTTGGTTACGATGAGAATTAATCGCATTTAACAAAAATTTTTGAAAATAATGTGACAGTCTGTGCAAAGTTTCTTAAGGATGAAGCCATGCTCATCAGACTACATGATATTGACTTTGTTGCAAAGGAGGTTCACTACCATAGGATCTGTCGAGTTGAGTATCAGAAGCGGGCTGAAAAGCTTCAGGCCAAGCTCAACCAAAATGAAAGGCAGAAGACAATTTGGCATCAGAGCAGAGAGGTACATTCCTCAGCATTTTAAGGTATTTGTGCTTTGGTAGATGAGAAAATCCTTCATGACAGAAGTTTATTTGCTAAAGGACATTCATAGTCAATACATGTCATTACTTAGAGAAATTGGAGGGCCTGAATATGAATACAAAGCAGGAACATTTACTCCACAGCACCTAGAGGCAAAACATTTACAACATTATGCAACAGCCATACAGAAGGCTGTGGAAAGTCACCAGAGAACTATTGTATTCAGTAGTTCCATGAGTGCAAAGATGGCTGTGAGAGAAGCATTCACTGAACAAAAGGACACGAGCGTTCATGTAAGGGATGCAGCTATTGCTCTGCGCAAGGAGATATTAAGCACTAACAAACACCCTCTCCCTGATACTTGGTCTCTGAAAACATATTCTTGAAGGAGAGGCTGATGTGCCGGATTTACTGAAATCATTCTTCACACACCTTATTGCAGGGCCTGAACCAAGAAGAGGAAAGAATGAGGCCACCAAATGGAAGATCAAATCCTTCTCTCATGATGTATTATATGCAGTTACCAATGCAAAGCATCTTCAGCTCGGTACGGCCATAAAGAGCATGACTGGAAGTCGAATCGTCATTGAAGTTCTAAACAGACTGGGTCATTGTGTCAGTTACTGTAGGCATTGTATATCAAGATGCTGGACAAGTTAATGATGTTGATGGTGGATGTGACAGTCAAGTGAATTCATCTAGCTCATATTCACGCAAAAGGAGAAGACGTGCATTTGATGCAAGTGGTCTGGACATAGAGCCATACCTAAAGAAACCAAAGATGTTGACAACACCTATAATTCCCCTGGATGATCAGAGGAGAAGTTCTGTTCCCTCAAATTATGCAAGCATCAAAGCGTGCAGTGTGCTGTGGATGGTGTCACTGGCACTTCAGATTAAAGAAACACTGATGTGGGTGGGATGGGATTCAAAAGTAGTCACTGACCATCTTCCCCAGCAGAAGATCTGGTACCTACCTCAGATCAACATCTCTCCAACATCTCTCTGTGGTTGCAGAAACAATGAGAACTGCACAACGCATTGCAGCTGAGCGTGGTCAGACCTATATATGGTAACGTATGACCTTGCTATTGCAAAACTGGCCTTAACCATACAAGCAGAGGAAGGCCCACACTTTGACAAGCTCTTCATCCTACTTGGAGGATTTCACATGCAAATGGCCTTCTACAAAAGTTTGGGGAAATACGTTGAGGAATCTGGAGGGCCCCATGTACTCATAGAATCTGGAGTACTTGCTGTAGGATCACTTAAAGGATTTCAGGGGTACATTTCAACTGATGTAACCATCTACACCAAATCCTGTCAGTTGCCAAGCAAATCTTGCATTCTGAAGAGTAGTTAAAAAGCCGATAAATTTTACCTGATGTAGTCTTCACAGAGCTGACGGCTTTTCTTTATGCATCAACTTCATAGACAGAAGTGAGTGAATGTTCCCCCAAACTGTAGGAGATTCTTGTGGGATATGAAGAGTACTGTAAGGCAACAGAAGAAGGTGTTCATGGGGACACAGCAAAGTACTGGATGACTTACATAAATGTTTTACATCTGTTCTGTGAGCTTTCAAGGAGCATTAGAACAGGAAATGTTGAGCTGTACATCTACCACCTTCCAAGGCTTTCAAACCTATTCTTTGCCTTTAACCAACCAAACTATGCAAGATGGTTGGTGCGATTTCATAGCTTACTGAAAATGGAAGACACTCATCCTGGAATCAAAGCTGAATTCCAGAAGGGCACCTTTACAATACGAAGAACATGTAAGAAGTTTTCACGAAGTCCTATAGATTTGACCCTGGAACAAACAATGAATGCTGATGCTGCAAACAGACAGAGGAATTACAGTATTCACTAACTCTATTTCTGCAAGACAAAGGTGGGCTAAAAGTCATTACATCAGAACCAGCCTATTGTCATATCTGTTTGACCAACGTGGGCTCGGCTTTCCTGCAAGGAAGATGCATCTCGAGAGCTGCAACCTCACTTAATCAGAAAGAACACAAAAGATGTGAGGTCAGTGTGTGAAAGCATCAAAGAACACCTCAATCCCTTTGATGGCAGTGTGAATAAGGATCACCTCTTCAATATCAGTTCTGGAACAGCTGCATCAACCGCAACCAGGAATTTCCTCCTGAATGTCAAAGAAATAGGTGAGAGCTATCAGAAAGCATTTACCACTGTGTGCAGTAGATCCTAGCAGACTTCAGAAGCCTATCATGTGACAGAAGGTGTCTTCTTTTGCTTCAGGTGGTGTGAAGACAAAGAAAAAACATGTTGATAGAAAAGTCCTTCAAATGAAGTTGGAGAAAGAAATTTTATACATTGCACTTGTGAGAAAGTGGACATGACACAAGTGCTGACATACCCACTGACTCCCACACCTCTTGCTTTGTGTCATATTGATGGTATGATGAACAAATGTGACAAATCCACTCTCATGGAGGTATCCAGAGCACCGTGTTACCAGTGAGCCGCCAGCTACTGTAGATTGTGTGATTGTAGATGGAATGTTTTTCCTCCACCTCCTTGGAGAACTGCCAGTCATGTCTGATTAGCTCTCTCGACACATTTTGCGGAAACCGTGCCACATACCAGCTGAGCAAGTTGACATTGTGTTTGACAGAACTGTTTCACCATCTATCAAAGATCAGGAACGAGACAAAAGAGGTGACATGGAAGGTAGAGGATTTCAGTTTATGATTTCTGGTGCCGCTTAGAAAAGACCCGCTGACTTTCTCAAGACACTCAGGAATGACAGCTTCAAATAATCTTTGGTTTCATATTTGGTTGACAACCGGCAAGACGACAGCATTTCCACCATCCTTGGCACAAAGATAGTCTATGCTACATGTAAATAACCTGTGTTATTAATTCAGGAATGTAAATGGAAAAGTCACTTGAAAGGAAGGAGACTTCCTTGAGAGCAGTCATGAAGAGGCAGACACATGTATGGTTTTCCACTTGGGCCAGATTTGTCCTCCAAGAAATGTTGTGATTCGAACATCAGACACAGATGTGATGGCTATCATTCTTCGAAACATGGAGAAAATCTCTAGAGGCACAAATATGTGACTAGAAGTAGGGTTGCAGTCTAAAAACGCACTCCGTTACATTGATATGACAGCTCTGGCAAGCCACTTGGGCTTGTCATTGTGCAAAGCCATTCCTGCTTTTCATGCATTTACTGGATATGATTATACTGCCTCTTTTTCAAGCAAAGCAAAGGTGAGGCCATTTACTGTGCTTGAAGGGAGTGTAAAGATCCAGAAAGCCTTCGCATCATTGGGTACAAAACAAGAAGTGGAAGAGAATATATGTCTGGAGATTGAGAAGTTTGTCTGCACTATGTACGGTAACAAAACAATATAATCTATGAATGACCTCAGGCTTGATACCTTCTTAAAAACGTACAAGCCCAAAGGAAATCATCCCATAACAGCAATCAAAGGGATCAATGGCAGCTCACTTTCTCCACGTGTTTCCATCATACATCTGAAGATTCGGCACACCAATCTAATTTGTAACAATGCAACTGAGAGCCGTCCACGAATTTTCCCTCCAGAACAAAATGGCTGGGAACTAACTGATGGAAAGTATGTTTCTAGTTGGATTAAAGGAGCGCAAACCCCATCATCACTTGAGGACATTCTTCTTAGAGATGACATTGGGAGGTGTGTAAGTACTGCGGAGGAGGATGAGAGTAGTGACATGGAGATGATAGATCCTGGGAGTGATGATGATGAAAATGCTGTATCTGAAGATGTGTAACATGTTCAAGCGAATTGGTTGTGTGTGTTGTCAAGACGCTGTTGCAGATAACATTCTTTCTTGTTGTTCTACATAAAAACCTGAGGGTTCGTTTTGGCTGCTCAATAGAACGTATTTAACTTACTAATGTCATACATCATCTGTTCATTACACTGTTGGATCTGTAAGTGGCTTTTGAAATGGTTGATCACAAGTAATGAGTAAAGTTGTTAACTAAATCTGTTTGACTTAATTGTCTTCATATATTTTGAATAAAACTGACAAAAAGATAATATAAGAGGAAGGGAGCTGTCTCTGTATGATAGATTAACCGAAGATGTCCAGTGCTGTGCAGGGTATTCCCTACACATGCCTTTCAAATGTGCTCCCTCCCGCCCCTTAAATCATGTCAGATTGTCTGCACATAACGTGTCAGGGCATATTGCAATAAACAGTACCACTGGTTTCAGCTGTAAACCTTGTGGTGTAAACTCATGATATTGGGGTGGGGGACACAGAGAGCACCTGATTTGGGTATCATCCATTTTAAAATCTTGTTAGTCCTTAGGGGACAGAAAATGTTTTGACACAAAATGCATAGGCTTTCTATCATACACCTTATAAGGTGCACAAATAGCCTGATTGAGGAAGATCCCCCCCCCCCTTAAAAGGATGTCAGATTGTGGGGGAAGACACCTCCCCCCCACAAAAAAACCAACCTCACTGGCAGAATTAATATTTTATTATATTAGGCCAGATTTCCACACAAATTAGCAGGTTTTTTTGGCATGAACCCAGTGATGTAAATGGACGGTATTTGCGGTGGGGGCACTGAGAGGGTCTGATTTGGGTTTGGCCCACAATAACTCTGTCAGATTTTGTATTTTATGTCTCAGGACACATTTCTGAACAAAATGGCACAAGTTTCAACCATGCACCTTATGACACAAGTTGAAGGTCCTTTGGGGGTATTTTTTTTTTTAATATATAGAGTCGCCCCATATGCCTACGGCATCCCAGGGCGACGTACAACTAAAAACATTCATAAAACAATTTTAAAACATCAACAATTTAAAGACATCATTAGGGCAGGAGAAGAAATAAAAATAAAATAAGGGCCGGGAAGAGCTAAAAACCCTATCCCCCCCCTCCCCAAAGGCCTGGGCGAACAGCCAGGTTTTACAAGCCCGCCGGAATGTTAAAAGGCTTGGGGCCAGGCGAGCTTCCTCTGGGAGGGAATTCCAACGATGTGGCCCGGCCACCGAGAATGCCCTCACCATCGTGGCCCCCCACTTAACACGGGGGACCTCCAGGAAAGCACCACTGGCAGACCGAAGGAGCTGCTCTGGGGCACGGAGGGTGAGGTGGTCCCTGAGGTACCCTATATCCTAGATGCCCATGTTGTGATATGGTTTTGGCCCAACGGAGATGCTAATTTCCTTGCTACAATATGACCAAAGCAAAAGTGCTCCTTTTTACACTGTACACTGAAATATATTTAGCCCACACATCAAAAATCGGTTCTTCAGTTACTGGGGAGTTTAAGACCTGATTGGTCCAGGTGCATTTTCCTGAGTCATGAATGTATTCTAACAGCTTGGGTAGGATTTTTACCTTTCCCCAATTTCCCACGGGGACTCCTTCCCACAAATCCAACTGGACCCAGGGCATAATGTTTGGTGCAAGTGCTTTTCCTTGGGACAAAACGAATTTTAGTATTTCCACTGAGAAGGATTGAGCCTGAATTGCACTTTTTACCAAGACAGCAAACGGGTGTCTGGTTTCAAGTATGCTGTTTTCTGTGTACAGCTGCTGGTGATCAGTCAGCAAAAGTAGACAGGACAGTGATTTTTGACAAATGTGTCGTTCTCGTTGGTAAATAGTTAAGATGATCCCTGCACAAGGCGTCGCCTGGGGAAGTGTGCCTGGTTGCTCTTCCAAGCACAGCCTCCCTCGTCCCTGCCGTTTTGTGCTGCTGGCTCACCAAGTATTTCCCACAATTGTTTAGACTTTGTCTAATACACAGGCCAGCCTCTGTGCGCACTCAGGCATAAGACCTCAGTCTTTATTACTGTGAAATGGGCTCAATACCCCCCTCGTGCATTTCTCCACCACTGAAAAGAAATAAAAGGGGGTTCCGCTGCTTTTCTGCACCCTGGTGAAGCAGGTCCCTTTCTATACTACTGTGTTTGAGAGGGTGGGGAATTACTCCTCTTGCTATTTCTAATAATGACTCTTTTGTTCAATAAAATAGCAATTCAATTTAACATACCAATTATAAATGAAGCATTTGCATCTTTAACATATGATCCCTCACCTACCCTGGCCACTTCAAATACATAGGAAGCATATATTCTTACGTGATCAGAGGTCCACGGTCTGGTTCCAGAAGGAGGGCAGGAAGGGGGCCCAAAAGCCTTGAGAGAGAGCGCCTAGCTGTGGAGCAAGTTGCAGGACTTCCTAGGGGGAAGTCCCAAAGGGAGCCAAATCACCGACCTCGCCGGCACCCTGATAAGAGCTAGTGAGCGAGTACCATGAAAGGCAACTTCTCTGTCTAAAGCTAGCCTTTTTATCCAGTCACTGCCTTATGATTATCCAGAGTGCGGGATTGTCAGCGCTAAACCTGTGGAGCACTCTCATTGGTTGCTCAGATCTGGGGTATCTTCTGCTTAGTCATTGACTTGGGGGTTTGCCCTGACCGATAGGGTCCTACCCCTCCTCCTTCCGGAGGGAGGGCCTGACTCCCTGGCCCTGAGCACACCACAACCCCCTCATGGAGGCACCTTATTAACTGACCAAGTCATCTTGTTTTTCTCTGGTACCATTTGGTTCTGTTATCAATTGCTGACCTTTCCTTGTTCTCTGTGTCCCTGTAAGTTATAAACTATTCAGATTTGTTTGGGAACACAAGGTCTCTGCTTTCTCTCAGGGATCTAATAGACAGGAATATTGTCTCCTTCACACCAGTTCACATACTATCCTGTAATTTACTTCCTCCTTGACCATTTACTCCTAGCACATTTGTTCCTTATCTAAGTCAATGAATCAATGCATATGCTAACTAATGACTTAATAAACATACAACATTCTAAATAATCTTAAAAGTAAAAACCAAACTAATGCCTTACCTAACTTAACATTCTATGTAATCTTAAATGGACACAATGGCTTACACAAAAGTTTCATTCAGTTACAGACATAAATGTAAATCCAGCATGCTTTGGTTACATTTCAGCAAAGAATAATAGCATTCAATGTCTGTTCTGGCATGTTGGTGTAAAAAGGAGCACTTTTGCCTTGGTTACATTGTAGCAAGGAAATTAGCATCTCTGTTGGGCCCAAACCATATCACAACACCCACAAGTTGCTTAATAAGAATTAAATTTCTGGGATATATGTACATCTGTGTCAATGGTTAGAAATTCTGTACCTTATGAGGATGGTAAACCCGTCACAGGCTCTTGCTCTATGAGTAGGCAACAAGTAGATTTCCACTTGACAAAGGTCATTGTACCATACTGATTGTGTTCTGATCACGGAGTATTGTTGACAAGCCTTTTACAAAAAAGGAGCCCACACTCAAGTCTTTGGCAACAGGAAAAAAAATCCTATATAGAACAGCAGTTTGGTCAGAGGGGTGTCACGGCAAGGAGGAGGAGAGGGGGTGGTTCTGGGAGCAGAGAGGGGGGAAGGGAGAAGGAAGGCACAGGGATCAGGAGAAACGGGGAGGGGGCGGCCTTCTCTCAACTAGATGTCTATCGGATGGAAAAAGGTCCCTCAGGGTCTTATTTGGGCTTCCCCCCCAATTCAGAGGGCAACCCGACTCATCGTGGGGAGGTTCTGAGAGAAAGCCAATTGCCCCAAAGGGGAAGACAAATAGACAAGGTATCCAGGCGCTCAGAGAAATATACAGGGGCCAGGAAACCATGGCAAACAGTGCTGGGGGAGGGGGGAAGGGAAGAAGGGAGAGGGTCAGTGGGGGAGAAGGAAGGTAGAGGATGGAACTTTCAATCTAGAGGGGAGACTAGGTGAAGGGCAGTACTGACAAAGGAACCACGGAGGGTAGGAAGAAGGGAACAAGGAGCCCACACACGGGTATCTCAATCCACAAACTTACACGTAAACAAGAACAAAGACAAACAGGGAACTCACTCTCAGTCACTCACCACAGATTCACTCCAGGAAGGGGGAAAACACACGAGACCCAGACAAATGATCCAGACACTCCAAAATGGCACTCTTGAAACAGGTTGACTCTCCACTCACTCTAGTGGCCANACTCTCCACACACTCTAGGGGCCAGCTTCTCAAGAATGATTACTGGCAGTGGCTCCTGGCCCCGCCAGTACACTTTATAGGCCCAGCATTGAATAGCGCCGCTGCATTCAGGGCGGGGCTCCCGCCCACCACTGACCCCGGCGTTCCGCCAAGCGTATCCAGTGCCTGGGCGGGATCCCGTCTCCTACAGACATGGGGTAACCCCGCCTCCAGGCCGCAGCATCTGCGTCCCTTCAGGCTCCTACGCTTGCCAGCTCTTTGCCAGGCAACGCAAGGCAAGCCGTTTGTCAGCAACAGAACGGGGCGCACCCTGACAAGAGGTCATGGTAGTTACAAATGTCATGTGAATTCTGTGGGGTAGAAAGAAACCTGTCTCGAAATATCTATCAGTTCCTGTTAACATGAGATGGAAGAGAAATTAACTACCCCTTTGCCCCATCCTCAAATGCTGTATTGATCTCCTGTAGCTTTGGTGAATGCTCCCAGGCCAGCACATCTAAAGGATACTTATTACAGATGTTACTTTTCCCCATTTAAACTTAATTATGTTAATCTCCCTCCACCCCGCCCCCCCCCAAATGAGATTAATGTGCAAGAGCACATGTGCACGAACCTCTGATCAGAGCACACACATTAACAGTTATAGTGTGGGCACCAAAATGCCATCAGAGTGAATAGGGCTCACCCTTGCTTCCTGCGAGCACCCAACCAGAAACGGATGCCAAGAGTTGTTATGGTAATTGGATGAACCGAGTTGAACAAATCTGTAATACAGCGCAACTCAGAGAACAAATGTAGACAAGTTCTTGTTCAAGTTCACGAAGAAAAGTTCTGCTCATCCTTGCCTATTCCTTCGGTTGAAGTGTGCTTGCAGTACAATCGTCAAGCTGTGCAGCACCGGTGCTACCCCATCGAGTCAACTCAAATCCCATTGAAATTAATGGAACTCAGCATTATAATCAAGCATCATCATCATCATCATCTTTATATAGCACCCCCTGCCATGGCACGCGGAGCGCTTTACATATAACACAACTTTTTAAATCCTCACAACAACTCTGAGGGGTAGGTTAGGCTTAGGGACTATTGTGACTGGCCCAAGGTCACCCAGTGAGCTTCTGGCTATGGTGAGACTGGAACCCCTGCCTTACTGCGCACTTAGCCAAGCACTCACACTAAACAGCTTGAGGATTGCACTCTAAGTCTCCTTTCACGCATCAGTTAGTTCTTAAGTCATAGCAAATAACTCTGGTTTTATTTTTTTGTGTTGACAAAGGTCATCTTTTCAGCTACATTTTTATTATCTTTCCTTCTACTGATCAACCTGGCAGTTGGATACAAAGTTCAGGGTGAAAGTAAAATGAAGAGTTCACCCACTTCACTCCACCCCCACACACCTATCATCTCCCCGCCATTTCCCAGAGGTAATGTATATCATTACAGTTAGTGCAAGTATCAAACCCAGTTATCATTTAACTGGCTTACCCAGAACTTTAAGATACTTTAATAAATAAATAACTCAACATTACCAGTATGTATTTAGAGTTCAATTTCTTTTAGAAAGGGCACAAAAACAGTGAGAACAGCTACATGTTCCCCTGATTTTGGGATGCATGGGTCTTACAGGGCCAAATGAAGGGACCTGTCCCCTGAACCCAAGCTCATTGTTAACCTGGGGGTGGGAGTTGTGCCTTCTTCATATTTTTATATGACAGCTGAGGGCTATCCCTGCTCACACTAACCTACCATCCCACTCTTCTCTTGCAGTTCTAATAGCTTAAATAGGCAGAATCCCCTATCCAGCTTCCAAACTGAAGACTTTCAAGCATGCCCAATATGGGTCATGGAAAAATAGAGACAGGAGGGAATGCCTAAAAATGTTTCAGTCTGCCTCTAATTACAGTTCTCCGTAAGTATTGCTCTGGTGCAAGCAGCATTTACTCCAAAGATGCTTATAGTAGCAGAATGCTTGGAAAAAATGTCTTACTCCCCCCTTTTCCCATGTCTCCTTTAATATGGAACTCAAGAGTAAATTACAATAGCACTACATATTCCAACTATAACATGCTTTTATAATCAGTATACTCATTGGAAAGTTGACATTTTTGAGTAGGCATTAAGAGTTGTATTAAAGAATTGTCCATACAAATTTTTGCTGTTTGGACTACCAGAAGCAAAGATGTTTTGGACCAAAGATTTTCAGGTGACTATGAGAAATGCAAAATATCTCTCTGCACGTAACACATTATTTTGAATCTGTAAATCAGTTAGCCATAGGCAGTGCTGAACTCTGCTGCTGTATGCATAACTGGATTCATCAACATGCATTTTTTGAGACTGCTGAATATTCGTTTCCCCCTGCCCCCAGAGTTTTTGGGCTTCACATTTTTCTCAAGAGAGAGATACATTCCCTAGTATCAGCATAACCTTGTGGTGTCTCCTGTCAATGAAAGAAGTTTTAACAGAGCATGTTACATATGCCGGGGGGTGGAAGAAACAGTGGCTCGGGAATTGTGGGGGGAGGGGAGCAAACACTTTTGGGAAGTTCAAACACAGCTTTTGGTTAGGGCTGCTCCTGGCCCCCTGCTGGTCTTGTCTTACTTCATTGCACCTGCTCCTCAGAATCTAAGCAGCTAGGACTGCAGAGTAGCAGCTCCATCAGCCAGTCACAAAGCAGGAGACGTGTACATCTTGAGGCTCTTGGCCATATGAAGATTTTGGTACACGGCTATTGTGGAGTTGGGAACTTCAGCTTCCCCCTGATTTGTACACTAGTAAGAAACCCTCTACTACAAAGTTAAAAAAAAAAAAAATGTAAAAAAAATCCCAAAAGCAAAATTGAAACCACTTAAAAAGCTTAGAATTTGATTAAATAGGTTATCTGTAGCAGAAAATTCTCCTTTAAAACAATGACAAAGTGTTGCACAAAAAATTAAACTGTAGTCCACACACACCTACCAATGTTTTTGCAGAGTGTAACATCTAAATTACTGTTTCCTTGAAACGTTTGTATTTATTTCTACATGGTCTAGTCAGGCTGTTTTGCTCCTTTAGAGGAAGTGGCTGCTGCACCTCCCTGTGATGCACATTAACTTCAGAGACACCTATGCAGAATGATGACAGGGACATAAGTTGGATTGTTTGCACTCTTGGTTTGTATCACCACCACAAAATCCCCTAAATTGGCCTAGTTCCTAGATTTAAAGGTTGGTTGGTTGGTTGGTTAAGAAAGGAATGAGAACAGGGGAAGTATATGTTTTTGGCTTATTTTTTAAAAAGGGAACATGCTAATACTGTATTTGCAGAGCACTTGCCAACTACAGCTTATGAACTGCTCTAAATGTTAATTACAAGCAGTTCAGCTGACACTTGAACTCTAGGCTTGCTGCATTGTTAACCTGGGCGTGTCGTGATCATGTGGTGTAGATTCCCACGGTAAAACACACCTAGAATAATATGGATTATGTAAGAGGTGAATATGCTGCTCTATGAACAATTTCCTTGTGCAATAGCAAGATATGAATAGTGTTAATCTGAGCTAGAAAGGAAGCTGGCATTAGAAAGTGGACTGCTCAGAGTGCACATAACACTTTGTTACTAACAGCCTGAGCTCTTAATGCTTTGGACTCCTGTCAAACCTGAGTAACTTACTACTGAAGAGAAGCTGAAACCTCCACCAGAGCCTCACTCTGAAGAGCCACCATTTAGAAACAACTTTGATATTCCTTATACTAGGCCAGAAGATGCCAGAGCTACTGGGGAACGCAGCGTATGAAAATATCAGTAAAACCTTATTAGCAACAAGTTTAAATAGTCTGGCAAATCAAAAGACAAGATTTTCTAGCTTACACAAAAGGTGATTTCTTGTTAAACTGTTGGACACACAAAACCATGGTTGTGATCCATGAGAATCTCTTCATTACTGTTTAGATGTTGTACACTTAGAAGTGAATGCTTGGATGTGAATGGAGAATTTGAACCATGAAGCTTTGCCCATATGATTGCACTTCTGTTTGACTAGAGGCTTGTTTTGAAGAAAAATTCAACAACCTTGTTTGTTCTCCGAGCATTTAACCTCTACATTACATGACCCAAGACCCAGGTTAACATGGGATTAGGTGAAGTGAAGAGAACAAGATGTCTTGAAAACTGAAAGCACACTTGGTAGATGCTCATAATAAAACTGACAGTTCATAGTGACATTTAAAGCTTCAATTTCAGATTTAGAAATTAGATCACTCACCCTGAATTTGGCTGTCTGCAGACATTAAAAGTTATTTGGGGGTTAGCCTTTTGAGTTAGATGAAGAGAAATGTAGATAATTATCCTTCCTTTCACCCCTTCTACTTTCAGTGGAAAAGACTCCAAAAAAGCCTCTTAGATTTCTTCCAAAAAGTTTGAAAGTTACCCTTTGAACAGTGAATTAGCATGAAGGGCTTCAAGAGTTTCTATAGAAGCAGAGACAAAGTATTTCATACACTATTGAGACTCACTACTATAATTTATAGAACAGGGTTCTACAACTTCTTTCCCTAGTCAACACGTAAGAGGCACTCTGTTTAAATGTTTTAATAGCTTAAAGTAATTTTGTTCCATGTTGGGCAAGCAGAAAGACACTTCATTGTTTCATATTCAGCTTTTTGCTGATGTGTTTCATTAACTCTGTTTGCAGACACATCAGCTATCCACCCTATGTTCCAAAAGCTAAGCTGGGGATTCTTTTTATCTTCTGCATTACCAGTAATAAGGATTCTGCAGCTCAATAATGCCCTGACACTTATGCAACATCAGCTTATGGAGGACAGCACGTGTTGTGAGAATAAAGTTGTCTTCCAGAACGGTAGCAGTGCGGACAGCAACGGTTTTCTTTGCTGCCCGTATTGCGTCCGCTGTCCTGCCTGGTTGAGCTGTTCTGGGTGGTGAGGGGGCTGGTCAGTCCGGCCTCCCTTCGCCTGGACATGGAACCATCAAATGCTCGCTGTGATTTTTTTGTGGACTTTTTTGCAGATAAAATTGCTCAAGTTGACCACAGTTTTGATGCAACTTTTCTAGCAGAGGACGGGTCTGAGGCAGTGAAAGCCCCATCTTGTCCTGTTTTGTGGGATGGGTTTAGGACAGTGTTGCTCCTCAGATGCGGGGGATGCTCTTGGGACTGTTCGAGCCACCTGTTGTGAACTAGACCCATGCCCGTCCTGGCTAGTTAAGGCTTGCTGGGAGATATTGGGGCTGCTGCTGGCAGGGATAGTCAACACCTCCCTTAGGGAGGGCAGTGCAGGACTGTCTCAAGGAGGCAGTGGTGCGGGCCCTGCTCAAGAAGCCATCTTTGGATGTTGATGCCCTGGCCAGCTATCGGCCAGTCTCTAACCTTCCCTTTTTAGGGAAGGTTATTGAATGGGTGGTGGCTCAGCAGCTTCGGGAGTATTTAGATCGGGTCAATTTTCTTGATCCCTCGCCGTCAGGTTTTCGTCTGGGTTATGGCATGGAGTCTGTGCTTGTGGCCTTGGTTGACGGCCTTTCCCATGAATTGGACCAGGGTTGTTTGACCCTGTTATGATCAATGGTATCAAATGCAGCCGAGAGATCTGAGTCGTTGGTGACTCGGTTGTGGGACCAGGCAGGGATTGGCGGAACTGTTCTTGAATGGTTCCGCTCATTCCTGGCCGGGAGAACCCGGCATCTTCCCCCAGGGGCCTCACATATAGAGTACCGCAGGGTTCCATCCTATCCCCTCTCCTGTTCAACGTGTACATGCAGTCTTTGGGAGAGGTCGTTAGGGAGTATGGAGTGAGCTGTCATCAATATGCTGATGACACCCAGCTCTGTCTTTCATTTTCCTCCGACTCAGGCCCTGCAGTCTCGGTGCTTGCCTGGTGTTTGTCTGCTATCAGGGATTGGATGGGGATGAGCCGCCTGAGACTAAATCCTGACAAAATGGAGGTGATGGTTGTGGGGAAGGCCAGGGTGATGGTGTCCAACCCCCCTGGTTTCTCAGGTCCAGAGTCTGGGGGTGCTCCTGGACCCACAGCTCCGCCTGGATGCTCAGGTGAAGGCTATGGTGAAAGGAGCATTTCACCAGTTACATCTGGTGCATCGGCTTAGGCCGTATGTCTCAGATCTGGCCGTGGTCATCCATGCTTTTATTATCTCGAGACTGGATTACTGTAATGTGCGCTATGTGGGGCTACCTTTGGTATTGGTTCAGAAACTGCAGCTGGTGCAGAATGCGGTGGCCTGTCTCTTAACAGGGACAGGCCGACACAAGCATATAACACTGGTGCTTCACTCTCTGCACTTGCTGCCGGTAGATTTCTGGGCTCAATTCAAGGTGTTGATGCCGACCTTTAAAGCCCTAAATGGCTTGGGCCCCACCTATCTGTAGGACCACCTCACCCGCTGGGTCCTGCAGTGGCCACTGCAGTCGGCTGGGGGCGCCCTCCTCAGGGTTCCCTGGGTGTCTACTAGGGGTGGGAATACCGGCAAATCCGGAATCCGATAATGCTGGTACTGGGCGTACCGGCATTATCGGATTCGACCCGGTAAATCCGGTCGGTTACCGGATTTTTTAACATTGCAGCCATTTAAATGAATGGCTGCAATGTAAGTCCCAACAAAAAAGTCAAAAAAACAAACCCCTCCCAGTCCAGGCTGCGCGGGTGGAAGGGGGGACACCCCCCACCCACCCTGCCCAGCCTGGATTTTTGTTTAAAAAAAGAGCCCACCCCCCGGAAGTTCCCCGGAAGGCCTAGAGCGTCTCTGACGCCGGCAGCCACAGCCGGCGCTGAGGCCACCGGATCGCCCGCCGCCGCCACACCCGGAGCTCCGCAAAGGTAAAGCACTCAACTTTAGTAGGGGTGATCCCTGGGGGGTTGGGGGGGGTTTAAACCCCCCCCCCCCCCAGGGATCGGGTCTATACTTACCGGCGGCTGCGGGGACACCACGGCCGCTGACCCGCGCAGCCTGGGAGGGGGAGGGGGGAGGAATTAATTGTATTTCATTGATTTCAATGGGGACACAGTGCCCCATTGAAATCAATGAAATAAAACTGGTACCGGTATACCGGATTTAATCCGGGAATCCGGTTCTTTGAGAACCGGAAACCGGTAAATCCGGTATCCAGTATTTGCCCTGGGGTCCCACCCCTAAGGAGGGTGTTTGGAACTCCCTCCCGTCGGAGATCTGCTTGGCTGCCGGCCTCCCGTCTTTCCGCAGACAATGTAAGACGTGGCTGTTCTGCCAGACCTTTCCCGAGGGAGATGAGGTGGGTGGGTTGGGTTAGGGATGGGGTTTTACATTGTTTTAACTGAAATTATTTATTTGCATTTATACCCCACCCCTCCTGAAACAGCTTGGGGTGGCAAATATAAAAAATAAAAACACAATGGTTTATTTTAATGTTTGAAACGTTTTAATATATTGTGAGCTGCCCTGAGATGCCTGAGGCAGGAGGGGGCGGCATATAAATTGTAAAAATAAATAAATAAAATCAATCTTTACTATTGGTGCTGATGTTCCAATAGTACAGCTCCACCAGAGTCCAGGAGGACTTTTACCATTTACTTACAACATAAGCAAAGCTGCAGAGCACCTTATTGCAGTGAGTAAAGAAACTGATTATGCTCATACACAATGTTCATTAAATTAGGTCATAATATGTTTTGGGCAGTGTGGTATAATTGACATGCCACAAACATGTTCAGCAGATCTGATTACTGTGTGCAGTTCTGGTCGCCTGATCTCAAAAAGATATAGTTGAAATAGAAAAGGTACAGAGAAGGGCAACAAAAATAACTAAGGGGTATTTCCCTATGAAGAGAGGCTGGATAGGTTGGGGCTCTTCAGCGGAAGTATTTTTTCACTCAACGCACAATTAAGTTGTGGAATTTGTTGCCAGAGGACATGGTCAAAGCCAGTAGCATAACTGAGTTTAAGAAAGGACTGGACAGGTTTCTGGAGATAGGTCCATTAGCAGCTTTTAGCCAGGTAGGTTTGGGGAAAGTAACCTCCTACTGTCAGGAGCTGGGAGTGAACAGCAGGGAATGGATTGCCCCATAGTGACCTTGGGTACTTCAAGCAACTAAGATTGGCCACGGTCGGAGACAGGATGCTGGGCTCGATGGACCACTGATCTGACCCAGTATGGCGCTACTTATGTTCTTATCTATCAAACGGGTACCCAGTTAATAGAGAAAACAGGACAACGCAAGTGACACTTTTCATGTTTCACAACTTTAATAGAATATTCTAACTATTCTGTACAAATTGAAAACACTGTATTAAGTTACAAATGTGTAAGGTAAGGCTGGAGCACTCTCTACATGCCTGGTCACAGTTTTGATACAGTTGCTATTCAACTGCTGTCAGAAGAAGCTGGCATTGGATGCTTAAATGAGAAACACACTCCTGAAATTGTGTAACAGAAAGTTATGAAGACTTCAGAGCTTTAAAAAAACCAGAAATTGTGGAACAGAGTAATCTGAGTGTTGAGAATAAATCAGAACTTCAGACTGACTTAGATTTTAAATTCTCCCCCCATAGATTGAACCGCCTTCACCTGCTGCGTACTAAGCAATAAGACTACTGGGATTTTTCTGGTTCTTTGGCTGCAACCCACTACCATAAATAGCAACGATGGAGGCCCATTTTTTACAATTCCCTCCTCCCAAGACTTATTTTAACCATGTTCCTTTCTTTTGTTTAGGTAACCAGTTAGTGAGAAACAAGTCAACATTTTCCTTGCACAAGTACCCATATTTTGCAAGAAAAATATTTTCAAGTATATTTAAAACTATTAAAAGCACTAATTCTGTCAAAGTACTTACAAACATGAATAAATAAGATGAACAATTAAGTATCTCAAATATGAGATCTCCTTCAAGCAAAGAAAAAAGGAAACATTACTTCAAATTTAATTGTCCTTACTGAGATAAATATAGTATTTAAAGCTGCTCTAGAATTAGTCTGACTTGTAGGTTGCAGGAGCAAGTATGCATGTATTTTTAAAGGGGAAAGAACCAGCAAGAGAGTGCTTTATTTGTTTTAGCTATCATACATATTTTGTCCATTTAGTATATTTTCTCAGCACGTGCTATTCCACAAATTTCAATGTTTAGCAAGATGATGAATCATTTTTATTTGTATTCTGGGCTAACTGCAAAAAAGGGGACAAAAAGGCTTTGATCAGAAAGCCTGTATGCTAGAGTGTACCAAAGGCTGTAGAGTGTGCTTTAATTAAACCTCATATTTCCCAAATGCATTAAAGTTGCCACTGTACAAGTTAAGCAAAAAAAATAAGAAAAGAGTTAGTGAAAATCATGCATTTGAAAACAATTTTAAGCACTGTTAATAAGATTGTGCTGCAGCAATTAAATATCCTGAACTGCAGGCCAGGTATCCAAATATATTTTGTTACAAGTTGTTCAAATATTCTGAAGTGGCAATTCCATATTACTGTTGTTTGCATTCAGCAGGCTGGCTGGACTCTTTCTGTTTGGAAGGGAAAAGAGAAAAAGCTAGTTAAAAGGGGAATTCCACAAAGATAAATTGCTGTAGTTATATCTGTCAACTAAAAATGAATTTTTAAATGTGTTAAAAGCAATGGCAAACCACTGGTAAGCACAACCTTAATCCTAAATAGTGCTGGAAAACTCCAATTTCCAAGAACTGTTGGTTCATAGCACATGGCCCTATACTTAGGTCCATTCCCTTATAATCTTGATCAGTGCAGCAGCCAAATTTTCAAAAACAGGCGCTACCATCCGTACGTGTGCACCTAAAACATGCAGAAATCCTCAAACATGTTCAAATCAGTGGTAGTGTGGGGTGCTCAACACACGGGGGGGGGGGAAGGTGTTAAAAAAAAATAGAATTCAGATTATGTTTTTCAGGCCAAAAATAAAACTTCTATTTTTGGGGGGGAAACAAAAAACCACCCAGTGTTGAATATTTATATTACCAGGTTGTCTTCAATCACATATTGCTCACCAAAAGCATTAAAATGATCTGTTTTCAAAATACTCAACCGCTCCAATTCCTTCCCAGCTGCACAGGAGTGAAAATTCCCCCTCCCTGTCTAAAAGGCCAAGTAGTAAGGAAAGTACATTCTTGTCCCCATGTCATGTTTCAGTGCTGAACTCAGATATAACTTGCAAGATAATCTAGCAAATATACATTCTTTAGTAAGAAAGAGATGGGTTTAAACAAGGCCATATTGTAAGCACACCAATTAGTGTCAAACATGTACATTCAGTAGCCATTCCAAAGAGAGTATTTTTTAAAAAGGAAGGACACAACTGGAATGGGTACCCTTCTCTCCACTTTGGCCACCATAAATGATCCCAGTCTATTTTTAAAATTTTTTATTTTTTAAAAAAGTAATTAATGTAACAGACTAACAAATATTGTCAGCATGTATCTTTTTCCACACTGTAGAAGACACAGCAAAATATGATATACAATGTCATTACTGCTGCCAGAAATGCAAAATGTACATTTGGGTTAAATTTAGCCATTACTGATGCACGAAGTAATTTCTCTGGATTCCTATATCTTGAATAAGTCTCCAGAGGCAACGGGCTATTTCTACGCAGGATTCTAGAATTGTATAAATTAACACTTTTGCTGTCTTAAATTGCTATGTCATGCTGAATTCACTATGGTTAAATATACTGACTGATGATCTTGTGGGATAACCATCCAGGGGTCAAGAGTTTCCTGTACTCAAGCTCCATTAAAGAGCTAGGGTCAACTCTAGACTATTTGCCTTGTTGTGGGACAATTATTGTGGTTAAGGCACATTAGTTGCCAAATCTAGGATGAGGACTCCTGTATAATTTGTAGAGATTGTATTTTAATATTTTTCTTTGATTTAATCTAGTGTTGATGTTTTATTGCTGTTTATGTTTTGTCGTATATATTTTGTTGTAACCTATGGTTGAAACAAACTTTTAACTAAACTAACTATATCTTGAATGACACCATGTACTTCTAAGCCAAGTTTCTGCTTAGCAAGGCGGCTGCTGCATTTTGCATTAGCTTCAGCTTCCAAGTGGCCAAGATCCTTGCCCTCCTATGCCCGTCGAGGTGGTGGACCAGTTAGGTTGGTCCGCCACCAGAGACTAATGGATCCAATTGGTTTCTAGAACTCTCGGGAGGTGGGGGGGGAAGACAGATTTACCTACTGTCCTTGACAGCTATCTTGTTCATGACCTGGTTGCCTTGTGGAATGACATCCTGACTACGGCCATTGATACAGTTGCACCCAGGCGTCCGCTGCCACCACTGAGACAGCATCGGTCCCCCTTGTATACAGAGGACGCCAGGTGGTTTAAACAGGAGGGTAGACAGAGCACAGGTGACGGCGTTCGACTTGCACTGAAGGAGCCAACTGATTGCAACACAGATAATTTCTGAAGGACTATGCCGTGGCTGTGATGGCAGTAAAGAAAGTTTTCTTCTTCACTATCACAGCATCTGCAAAGTCTAATCTGGTAGAGCTGTTCCAGGTGGGTGAATGGCCTGGTTAATCTGGTCTGTCTCTGCTGTAACTCCAGTCAATTGCCTGCTGTGAGATTTTTATTAATTAATTACTTGGCAGGAAAATTGCTCATATTCACCACAGCTGGGGTGCTGCTACTTTGATTGCAGAGTCCGAGTTTAGGGTTATGGAAGCCCAGCTTTGTCTTGTTTGGATCAGTTTCACTTAGTGTCGCCTACTGATGCAGAGGATGTGCTTGAAGCGATGCCCGCCTACTGATGAAGAGGATGTGTTTGAAGCGATGCAGTTGTGAATTAGATCCTTGTCCACCCTGGATGGCGCAAGCAAGCCAAAGATGTTGGGGGCATTGCTGGCTGGGGTTGTAAATGCCTCCGTTCAGGAGGGTAGGTTGTCGGACACCCTTAAAACAGCAGTGATCTGGCCCATGCTCAAGAAACCATCTTTGGACGCTGACTCCCTGGCCAGCTATTATCGTGTTCCTAACCTTCCCTTTTTAGGGAAGGTTATTGAATGGGTGGCTGCCCAGCAGCTTCATGCTCATCTTGATGCTATCAGATTCCTGGACCCATTTTAGTCAAGTTTTCATCCAAGGTATAGTACAGAGATTGCACTTATGGCCTTGGTCGATGATCTCCACTTGGATACTGACAAAGGGAACCGTGCCCTGTTGATCCTGTTAGATCTTTCACTAGCCTTTGATAGAGTTGATCATGAAGTGTTGACAAAACTGTGGGACCTGGTAGGGGTACATGGAACTGCTTGAGTGGTTCTCTTCATTGCTGTTGCAAAGGTCCTAGCAGGTGCTGATGGAAGATTGCTCATCGTCCCCTCAGGATCTCCCCAATGGTGTCCCGCAAGGCTCCATCTTGTCTCCCCTCTTGATCAATGTGTATCTGAGGCTGCTGGGTGAGATCATTCAGAGGAAGTGTCCAGAACCCAATCATATATGGAGTGAACCATTTTTTCTGTTCACTCCCAGAGGTTTCATCGCCTGCCCAACTTGGCTAATAGTCTAATTGATGGACTTTCCCATGAACTTACCCAACCCCTTTTTAAATCCAGCTATATTACTATCCTCCACATCTCATGGTAACCAGTTTTATCCATCAATCTGCTCCAACACCTCTTTTAGTGCCAAAGATTTATTTGTGACAGCTCTTCACTCAATACAAATAGTTCTGGTGTGGCTATCTTCCCACTATTCTCTGAAGGAAAGACTGATGTAGAACTTATGTAAGTTTCTCTGTCAGGGTCTTATCTTTTCCAAGTACCCTGATGGTAGATTTTTGCATGTTTAGCAAGTTGTTCCTCAAATTCCTTCTTATACTGCATTATGGATTTACATTTAGCTTGCCAGTTTATGGTCCTTCCCATTTTCCTCATTTGGGCTTGATTTCCACTTTAACACAATGATCTTCAATTCCTACTCCTGATGTACTAAACGAGAAAGTATACATGGCTCTAGGTTTGGATACGAAAGTACAAATGCATTCGGTTTACTTGAAATCAGAAGAGGTTTGGCTTTACCTACTTTTGCCTTATCCAATCATATGCTCTTTGAGCTATCTGGCAATAATGCTTACTACAACCAACAGTGCTCATATGGTCCTCATCAAGACTTACAGTATAAAGCAATGGCTGGGCTATCTGCTTTTTGGGATGTTTATACCAGAAGCATACCTTTAGGCTCCAGTTATGAGTAAAGGCTTGCATAGATTTCAAGGCTAAAAGGAATCATTATCTAGTCTGACTTTTCACACAACCCAGACCACAGAAAATTACCTAGTAATTCCTGCAAGCAGCACAACATTTTTGGTTGAGATCTCTCTCTAGAAAGACGCTCAATTAAAACAAGAAAGAGAATGTACTATTTGACTTTTCCACTATACAAGGCATGTTTTGCAGGTCTCAAAAGTCTTAGGGAACCCATATTATTTATGATCAAACTATTGCTGCACTGTCAGATAAGAACTTAAAAAATTTAAACTGCAAGAAAGGAGTCTGCTTTTAATTATGACTTTTTCATCCTTTTCTTTTGTGCCTGCCTTTATCATTCTGATCCTCAACCATAGACTGTGCAGAAAGCCATTAGCAGCTCCATAGGGACTTCACCTGCTTTCCTGGCCCAGCAAGTGCTACAGGAACAGCAGAGCTCAAGCTAGTCATCCAATGTCTGAGCAAGCATCCCTTACAAACTGCTATGAGAACACGCATGGCAGATAGAAGGCATTTGAGAAGTGCTCCTCTGGTTTAACTATACCTCTAGGTGTATACTGTGGATTGGGGAACAGAGCAGAAGAAAAGCAATGCAGATTTTACCACGATTACTTAATTGGATCATATACAGCTTTACCCTCTCTCAAAGGAAACCTCATACTGTCCCTATAGAACACAGAGGCTTACGCTATATGCGCACTTTCAAACCAAAATTTCCCAAGTACTAACTTTACATTGGCATCTAGCAAAAATATTTTCAGAAGCACCAGTAGCGTAAGTCCTTCAAAAGATACTTGGGCACTTACATGATTTTGGTGCTTCTGAAAGTTTCATCCAGTGTCTACTACTCACATTCCCAATTTGCATAGTTTTATCTTTAGCTGAATTTGTCTCTGTTCACATCACTATTTAGCAACAGCGTGCAAGACAAGATAATACACTGCTGGTTGGTTTCAAACACTCTACTTCTCTCTATGCATGCAAACCATATCCTGGAATATTTATTTTTTTAAAATTATTTTTTTGCAAGAAGCGGAGTACTTCATTTTATTCCACATACAGAGAGCAACCCTGTAAGTCTTTTACAACATCACATAAGGACAACAAACTCATCGTCACCTATTTGTTATTGATTTGGCCCCTAAATAATATTGATCACTAAATGAGCACTAATGTATGCATCCAAATAATAGTTGGAAACAATCATCTATAACACGGTTGGGGAATCTCAGACCCAGGGGCCAAATATGGCCCGTAGCTAGTTTTTAAGTGCCCCCTTTCCTACCCACAAGACTGAGCTCAGTCAGAGTAAGGGAGCGGAGATGAGGGCATGCACATAAGGATAGGGGACAGATCCATGATCTGGACCCTTCTCTTACTGAGCACACCCCTTACGCACCCTCGTCCCCAACTTCTATCCGGCCCTTGGAGCTTGTACTAATTCCTGAAGTGGTTCCTGGGAGGGAATGGGTTCCTCACCCATGATCTAGAAGATTAAATTAGAACCCCAAGTAACTTCAGTTTAACAAATCCTGGAAGACTCAGGTAGTACAAAAGTAGCAAGATCAGAGGAGCAATTCGATCACATATGAAAGGTGAGAGGAAAAGGTAAGATTCCTCTAACATCAAACAGACCAGAAGTAATTCTTCATGCAGCTTTTTAGGAAATTCTGCGTTAGTCCTAAAACAAGAAACGTGCAGGTTGGTAGAGCTTCCCGTCAAGGCTGCCCTGAAGACAGGCCAAGTCATCTGTTGTCTTCTCAACAGGGGAGACTTCCACTTCTGACATGAAATACTGAGAAACCCTAAGCTGAGAAATTTAGCTGGCAACCCTTATGCCTCAGAGCAATGCCACACTCCTTGAACAAGCAGGCCAGCTACATGAGTGCAAGTCTCTCGTTCCCCCCCCGCAAATACAGAAGTTCCAAGAACATTAAAATCCTTTGGTGAATTGTAAAATATCTTTAGTCATCTGGTTATTTACTTGGCTTTTCCAAAACTGAACATTGGATTTAACACAATCTTTGCATGTTAGTTCAGATAGGCTAGAACAGGGGTGGGGAACATCCAGCCCACAGCTGTATTTTTACTTGGCCCCTTTCCAATTTCAGGATCTGGGCCCAGGGATCGATCTTCTATCTGCAAGCACTGAAAAAGTTAACCCTGCTGGGGGGGGGGGGGGGGGGGGGGGGGGGAAAGGAGCAGAAATAAGGATAGGGGATGGATCCATGGCATATACATATGATCTGGACCCTACCCCATCCTGAGCGCAATCCTCAAGCACCCTCAACTCCTATTTGGCCTACAGAGTTTGTACTAATTTGCAAAGTGGCCAACGGGAGGCAAAAGGTTCCTCAGCCCAGTCTAGGAGAAGACTGTTTTGCCTGAATAACTTTCCTATCAATAGGGAACGAAGTTTCAATGCAGAGACTGAGAAAAAATACACAAGTGTCAAAGGCTTGACAAGTAAATTGAGTAAACTATTTGGCAAACGAAATAGGGAAAGAAGAAGGTAGCACAGGAATGAAAGGCAGTAAAGAAAGTGGATTTAGAGAAAATACATTCTAGTGCACAAGGAAAAGAATGCCTGTCTAGCTACAGAGTAGTGAGAGGTGTGAACAAGTCTGTAGTAGATGAAAGATTAGATTTAAGGCTTTACCCCGAAAGAGTCTAAGCTTTAAGAAGCAGTAACATTCACAATGGTGGAAAGATTTTAGCAGCTGATGCCGGATAGGTTGAAGGACATATGCAAGTTAAGAGGGTCCTTAAGGAAGTACAACAAGGAATGAATAAAGGGTTTTTTTTGGTAGTTTGGGTGAAGAGCAGTATCAAAGAACCAAGACTTCAAGTCTGAGTGATGGGAAGGACGGTATAGTTCGTAGTATTGATTAATCACGTGGATAGGGAGAGATGGGTTAGGAGTAAAGAGGTGTCCAGCTTCTGTCATATTTTAAGAAGCAATGACACAGCCATGGTGAAAAGCAGAAAGAAATGCAAGCCTGAACAGAGCAAGGGAAGTCGATTGCCAGCACAGAAGTGACACACTCCATGTGAGCAGACAGATCTAGAAACCAAAGGAAAGCAAGGAGGAAAGATTGTATCGAGAACCAGTTAGTGACAAACATAGAAGCCCAAGGAAGATATTCTCTAGGAGTTACGTGGGGACTGGTAATGTCAGAGATATCCAGAGATAACATAGAAAAGAGTTTCCAATTTGAAAGTGTCCTGACAAGTCAGATTTCCTCCAAGTAGAGTGGCGAGGCAGGGCACAATCGATTTTAACACATCAATAAAAATACCAACTAAAACCTACACAAGTTATGGAGTTGCAACCCAGACCCAAGGAAAAAACATTGGTGTGACATTAAGACTTAAAGGTTATGGTTCATGCCTTGAGAATGTTGTGCACATAATGGAAAGTACTCCAGGGTAGCAAGACAAGCATAATTGGTCAGAAAAGGAAGGAAATTTGATCTAGATGCTAGTTCACTTTTCTAGTGTCAGAGGTACACAGCCACAGATCTATTTCTACATACTTTTTCTGAACTGCAAATAAGGTCTGATTGCATCCAGGAAAATGCATGATTTCCCCTTTTTTAAACAAAAAATGAACCACATTGTATGGGCTACAAATTGGAAGCTTGGAAGTTAGGTATGAATGGAATTCCACCTTACCTATAAATGTATGAATGATAAACAGACTTAAATTACACCTAAATGGGGAAAAAATTGAAAGGAACTGTCAGCATGAGAGAAAGCGAAATGTACAAAAAATTACACAGGAGGCAATAACCAAAAAGTTCCAAGATACTGCAAGAAATAGTTCTACAAAATACCAAAAGGGTGAGCCATTGAACACACACCTCTGCTGAAATGATCCTGGCCATTGTAGTTGTGACTATGTGGTATTGTACGCTAGGTTCTTCCTATAAACACCCGTAACTCTACTAAGTAGTATTGCTTCTCACTCATCTACCACTACCCAATAGTATAATAATCCTGTGGACAGCAATGAAAGCAACAAGTAGTATCTGCCATACTTCCCAAGATGTCAAGCTCCTTTGATATTAACATAATATTCTTAGATTCTAGAAGCACTTACTATATAAGTGTTAAGTCCTGTGAGCATCTGAGCACCTGTTTCATGAACTCAAAATGCAAGTCTAATTTTTTGCATAATTTCTTGCCCCTTTTATTTGTACCATAAAAGAAAGATGTGAAACAGATCACAATCTGTACTCTGTTTTCTTGTCTCTGCATTTACTTAATTTTATTCACTCATATAACAGTCATGAAAACTGACAAAGGGGTTTGTGCAACAAAGAGGTGGTGAACCTCAGGCCCATGGGCCAAATAGGATATGTGGCTAGGTTTTATTTGGCCCCTTTCCAGTTCCTATATCTGGCCTCTGGACCCATTTCCCACCTCCAAGCGGTCAAGCTGAGCTCAGGGTAAGGGACCAGAGGCGAAGGCATGTACACAAGGACAAGGGAGAGATCAATGATCTGGACTCTCCTCTTCCTGAGCACAACCCTTAAGCAACCCTTTGCACAACAACTTCTGTGTAGCCCTTGGAGCTTGTTCTAATTTTCAAAGTGGACCTTGGGAGGGAAAAGGTCCCCCACTCCTGGTCTAACAGTTTTAAACCAAATCTTTATTATACTAGCAATCTGTCATCTGCTCCGTCAGAAGAAAAACTGCATGTGGCATTCAACCATAAGCAGCAGTATTAATATGGAGAAAAGTAAAATTAGCTCAGTCAAGGTTAAATACTAGGTTACATTCTGTAATTACACATCAAAGCTGGTAAGATACTTGTATGTATCCAGATATTTAAACACAGATTTATATGGAAAGATGACGATCTGTGTCACATTTGTGCCAAAATAATAAAGAAAAATTAACGTCTAATATTGTTCTAAGAAATCGAGCTAGATACTCAAGTAGAGGAAAGTATTGAGAAAAATTTGCAAATACATTACATGGGAAATAATGGTCACATCCCAGAATTCAGACAAGCTCGATGTTCTAGTTTGGAAGGTTCTAATGTAGTGTAAAAAGGCTTGGGATGCCTAAGTAAAACCAACCTTGGGGTCACACTCTGCATCCTCTTCTTCTTCTCCCTCCTCTTCACCTTCCAATTCCTATGATACAAGGAAAAAAGACTAAAATTAAAATTAGTTTTGGAACAAATCCTTATAGTTCAAAGCCAGCTAAGGTATTTCAGTTTGCTATATCAAGTACTCGGCTTTAATATTGCAGCTGTGAAAAGTTAAAAACTATTTTGGAATGAACAGGAATTAGGTGGTTACAAATTCTAGGATTCCCAAGCTTTATTTGTATGAACTCATTTTACAGCTTCTTGAATTTTTCCCTATTATTTTCTCTCATGTGGGAGCCCCCTGTAAATATTGCCACAGCTACAGAATATACTAATGCAGTAACACTAAAAAATTACCACCCAGTTGTGAATTTTGTATCTTTAGGGGGGAAAAAGATTTGAGATTTCTGTCTTGGTTTAACCTCCTTTTGTCTCTCTATCTGTCTGGCTAAACTCTCTTGCAAAACATTTCCCCCAAGTAGGAGACACGCATAATGAGGCAACAGCACTCTTAGTGTTTCCAAAAGCTAACATGCTCTACTGCAGGCTGTCTCAGGTCAACACCATGGTTACAAAATTGGTTTCTGCATCATGGTAAAAGGCTATGCTGAATCTGCTCTCTAAGCTCAGATGTCGTTCTGCTCATCACTGCAAAGAACCAAAAGGCAACTAAAAGGGGGAGGAGCTACACCAATGTACAGGCCGAACTTAAGCCCCATTAGCACATGCAACCTGCGTGCATTCCCCATTATAGGGGCTGTGGCGTGAGCGCAAACTGTGTGGGACTCACACACGCATATGCATACACTTGCAAGCATGGATGTTCTGGATCGTGCCCATAGTCTGCAAATTCACTACAGACAGCCAGTATTCGGTTTGCATTGCTGATCTAGTGGGATTTCCTTGGGCAGACAAAAGAACAAGTGCTTAGGAAACAGATATATTTGTACATGTAGTCTACACGTACTTGTATTTCTAGGTTAGAATGAAGGTTTGTATGCTGTTTATTGATACTGTGGTTGCATTCCAATTTGAAGGGAAAAGTTTGGTTGCAGTTTCCATACTAGAAACAATTTGTGTTAACTTAATTAAGTCCACTATTTCAGTACTTAATAATGTGCTTTCTGGAAAAAAATAAAAAACACCCTCATCAGCTCCATAACAAAAGCAGAGAGTCTGGTCTCATCCTTTCTTGACAATCAGAACTGGGATAAACTGGTACTTTTCCATTAGCTTCAACTAACAGGTTCAGGAATACTGATACTAATCCTCATATCCACTCACAGAACAATTTCAGTGTTAATACATGCCTGTTAAAAAGTTAGTGGCATAACTATGTACAGTACAGATCTTAGAATAACAAACAGTGAATGTTACATTAAGTATGTGCCATGTGAAGTACAAAAACTGTGTGTAAATTTTACAATTATAAAAATCTTTTAGGGGTGAACATGGCACTGAAGCATGTACATCTTTGTGTCTATAGTATCCCACAGGATTAAATATTCTTTCCATAAATATACTAAGAATTGGTCATCTTATTGACAGTTCTTTACTCACCTCCTCTTCTCCTTCCTCTCCTTCTTCAAACTAAAACAAAACAAATCTCTTTAGCTTTGCTGCACATTTTATGTAACTACTAACTGTACAATAGGCATTACACATTTAAGCAATTATACAATTCATGTGCTCTGGACTTATTTTGCATTTATAGTTCTTTTTCAAGACAATAAAGGGCTTGAATTAAATGCTTAACTCCGTTTCACTATTCTGACACTGAACACTGAGAACTTGTGACTTTCCTCAACTCCCACATCAAACTGACGTTGGAGATAGAACAACCCTCAAATCAATTTACTCCTTCCTCCCACTGCCTCCATGACCACTGTCATTTAATCGAGCATCAAGAAAAACCGTGACAATCTAAAATATGACTTTTGTCATGTGTTCACTAGTCCAAAGAGATTACTAATGATTTGGAGTACAAATACATTAAATATATAATGTATTCCTATTTCAATTTTAAGTGAACGGAGGGCTCACTCTACCAGATTTTTAAATTCACAGATAAAATCTCTAAGGTATAGGGTCAACAACTAATGGAAACATTCCTAAACCAACCTCAACATCTAAGATAACCCTGGAACACTCAAGCAGATGCTAGCATCCTTTATTTAGAGGTATCTTCATGTTTCTCTCTTTCAAGGTTCTTGCCTGAATTTTACCTTTAACAGTATCCCTACCTTTAGATTTAAAGACCTCCAACACTTTTGTACGAGCCTCCTGATTCCCCATCTCCAGAGCCAGGTTATGTCTACATATCATATCTACCCAAATGGGATAATTACTCTTCAGATTTGGCAAGTCCCAAATTCTCCTTCTTGTAAGAGGGCTTTTCATCTCCCCAGGGTAGAGAAGAGAAGCACTGGTTTTTTAAAATGCAGTGTTCAGGCTTTACAGGCTGAATGGGCTCTTTATGCTTGGCTACCACATGAGCTGGTGCTGGCAGCTTCTAATCTGCAGTTGGAGTTGACCCTTCATCCATGAACTGATGCAGCCTTACAAGAAGCACCCATAGCCTACCAACCTGCACTTTCAGCAACACCGTCCTTGTGTTAAAGGATACATGGCCGCCAGACCTCCAAGGCAGAAACCAAGGTCAGTTGGACCTGAGTTCCAGAATTCACAGAGAGCCCCCAAGTTGGTAGGTCTTTCTGGACCAATTTTGATAAGATCTTTCCCACAGAATAGCTCTTCTTGCCCTTTAGCGCACTGGGCGTAAGTGCCTTGCAAGAATTCCTCACATTCCCCTCATTGTGACACAATGGTTATGACCATCGGGGACTGAAAACTGAGCAGGGTAAGCAACTTCCCCAAACAATTTTGTTTTGTAGCCAGCCATCCTAAAACTAACTATAAACCTACACTAAACTACTTTTTAAAAAACTATAGTAAAAGTAGATTGATTTTTAAGAAAAATCTTTAGTCTCTTTAAAATCTCTTCATGAAAGAGACTGGTACCTCCATGCAATACGAACTGTGGTTCAGAACCAAGGTAGAGCCCGTTGTCTCCCGCTTACATAGCTTTGGCCAAGTGCTGCATGGTCAAGCGTGAAGGATGATTAGGAGTGCATTAATGGTTACTGTTTCATACAACTGTTCCAGTCTGGGTCTGCTGCACAAGGAACTGTAAAGTTCCCCAGTGGAACTTTACAGAGGCCATTGCTAAACGAAGATATAACAATACGCTCCGACACTGCACTGAGCTCCCCTGCACCAACACCAAGTCCCGCTAGAGTCAGCGGAAGGTACTACTGCTCAGAGGTCACTTAACACTGAAACAGCAATAATATTATTTAATGGAGAAATACTGGGCTTAACTGGAGTTAGGGTGCTAGAATTCAAATGCCAACAAGAGATGGCTAACTTAAGTGGCTTACACTAACTCACTAAAGCTGTAGTCCACAAACCACTTACTTCAGAGCAGTCCCACTGAAGCACAATGAGACAACTCCAGAGTAAGCGTTTGGTAGATCTGGAAAATTTGGGCCTCAATTCACAAACACTTATGTAAAAGTTGATCAGAGAGCAGTGAATGAACAGAAGAGGAAAGAGAAAGGAATGGGAAACTCTTCTAAGGGAATGGCTGCACAATAGACACAGGCCTTTTTTCCAAGCCCTTATTAGAGCATGAGGGGCAGCTCTTTAGAATAGGTCAAGTGACTTATGACTGACACTGTTTAAAAGTGATTGGACGTACAAATATGTCTAACTAGGTTTTACAGCAAGAACTTGTAATATTCATATGCAAAATGAAAATGACTAAGAATTTGCTGCTCCCCAATTTGGCATTTTTACATATTAAGTTGATTGGCAATATTATAATGCTTCAGAGGCACCATGAGTCCAGCAAGCTATGCCAAAGCTCAGATGTTCCTGGGCCAGTTCTGTGGGATATTGCTGTATCTCAGGTGTTGCAGTTGATAATGAAGAGTTAGGAAGTAATGAAGGTTAATGCCACTGGGAATACAGTTCAAAAGCAAGCAGAAAATTAGTACAGCTAAATAGCAAGATGCAACACCAAGATCAATATAAAAAATAACTCCAAACTTATCTGCCCGTTTTCAGAAGTAAAAAGCAGTCTCAGGTCACATTCACACCAGAGCCGGTGCGGCGGCGGCGAGATCTGCGAGGGAAGATGCGGCAGCAGGGAGGAGCCTGGTGGTGGAAGCAGCTCCCGTGCAGATGGGCTTCTACCACGGTTTCCCCCACGCATGTCCAGGCAGGATTTTGCACCCTGACATATACAAGGGAAGCTGCGGTAGACGTCCATCCACACAGGAGCTACTTCCGCCATCGGTCTCCTCCCCGCTGCCGTGTCTTCGCTCTGCCACTGCCGCAGGTGTGAATGCAGCCTCAGAATCTGAGACTATCTACAAAAAAAGCCAATTTGTGTTGACTTCTGAGGAATAATGTTGTCCTTTCCCTATTTCCAAATGAAAAAGCAGGCCTCAATATCAATTGTGCTTTGTTTTACTCAAGCAATTCCATTTATTGTTTTGGCCAGAAATACAAGAGGCAGCCTTTGCATACAACACAGAGATACTACTGGCTAGCTGAAAGTCCTACACAGAAAGGTAGTTTGAAATATGCATACATTATCGTCATCTTCTATAGCTTCCCCAGTGAAATAAAGTACGGCACGGAGGACTATCCTTTCACGGAAGAAGTGTCCAATTTCAAAGTCTGTAGCTAAAGTGAACTCTGAATCTTCATCCTGAAAAACAATTTAAAAAGTAAAGAAAGTATAAGATACCACTCCAAGATAGGATGCTTTCAGAATGAGCAATACTGAATTAATCAAAACCCAACTTTGATCTCATATTTTTAAAGGATCATCAACCTCAACTCTTGCTGAATTTCTAACTCTGCTACAGCAGGGAAACAATGCAATCCAAATCCCTTTACTGGTTAAGAAATGGTTACTCACCTGTAAATAACATTCTAGGAGATGCACTTTGTCCATTCACACCACTGGAAATTGTGTCTGCAGAAGTCACTGCTGTGTGTGTATGTACCCCACTGGTGTAAGTGGACAGAGACACTCAAAAGGTCTGAACTCTAACTGGATTTTCAGCAGTCCAACTAGCTGCATCAGTATAAAAGAAAAGGTTTTTTAAAAAGTATGGGTGGACTTTTTTCTATTTTAATTTGGGAGTTTCAATGTTTTAATAGGGAAGAAGTTGCTATTCATCATTGTTCAGCAATCATTTGTGGCCAACTAAGGGAGGACAGTTGAGTGGCTCCTGAAGACTATTCAACTTGTGATTAAGAAGGACTGTAACATAGGGCTTATGTAATTCTGGCTCTCAGCAGTAATATCAATTTATCAAACCAATGCTCACATGCAGAGTCCTTATTAAGCAAAAATTAAATTATTTTAAACAGGGTAATCTGCGAGATCATTGGCAGGCAGTTTTAGAAAGGGCAATTGGTTTACTTACTGGTGAATTGCCCTTCTGGGTAATGTGCAGGACGGGAGCTCTTGCAGCCTGGGATGATCCCTGCATAGACCACTAGGAGGCAAACTACAGTAAAGCTGAGACTGGCCGTGTGTAGAGGGGGTTCATCCCTCCCACTTGCCAGTTGTTCTCAAAGCTATAAAAACACTGAAAGAACACCTAAAAGAAACTATATTAAATTTAACAATGGTAAAAAGTATAACCGACTGAAATGCTGATGGGGAGGGAAAAGCATCGAATTCCAATCCGCACCTTAGACTCCCAAGTTTAGAATCACTCCCTGTGAAAAACCTCAAGCCCTTGATCTCCGCTCAGCGGGAGGGCTGAGCTCCCGTCCTACACATTATCCAGAAGGGCAATTCACTAGTAAGTAAACCAATTGCCCTTTCTCCTAGGATGTGCAGGACGGGAGCTCTTGCAGCCTGGGATGTACCAGAACAGTGTCGAGCAGGGAGGGAAACAGGGGATCAAGGCTAGAGAAAGACCGACTGAAGGACCCTGCGACCAAAGGCCGCATCAGCTGAGTCTATCAAGTCCACCTTATAATGTCGGGTATAGGAATGGAGAGTCGCCCAAGTGGCTGCCCTACAAATCTCTGAATAGGGAGTCCTGGCACTGAATGCTGCAGAGGTAGCTACCCCACGGGTGGAGTGGGGAAGAATAGACTGAGGCGGGATGACTCCGGAGGCCTTGTATGCCTCTGAAATACATGCCGCAATCCAGCCCCCACTTGCTGGCCGAGAGGCCTTATAGCCCCTTTTGTGAATAGTAAACTCCAGCGGGAGGGCTGAAAAGGCTGTCCTCTTAATCAGGGCATGAAATTTCAGATCCAAGTCTAGTGGCCAAAAATTTGTCTTGGTCGCCAAGGGTAAATTAAACTGCAAATTTGCACACTTAGGCCACCCCCTATTTATGCAAATATGTACATTTGCATATTTGTGCATAAATAAGTGTTCCTCATCTGCACACATACCTTTTAATAACTACTAAAACTATTAAAAGGGTGGGGGACAGCAGGGATGGGGGAGTGGGGGAAATGGGCTGGGGACTGGAGGGTAGGGGAAACGGGCTGGGGACATGCACGCAGGCCAGGCGCTGGGGGCAGCCTTACCCGCTGGGCTGCTGCTGCACCTGCCTCCTCCTCAGCTCTGCTGACCAACCGGCCACTCCTCTCCCGAGCCGCCTAAGCGCTCCAGCCAGCCGGGGCGCCTGGTGAGCAGACACAGCCGGGCAGCCTGACCAGGGCTGCAAGTACCGGGCAGGACCCCACAGCGCCTCCTCCTCTCAGGCCAGAGAGGAGGCGCGGTGGGGCCGGGCCAGAACTTGCAGCCCCGGCCAGGGCCCAGGCTGCCCCACCACGCAGCGAGCCATGCAGAAGCCCTCCACATGGCAGAGACGCAGAAGTATGGCTATCGCATAGCCATACTTATTTCCGGGTCTCTGCCATGAGGAGCGGGGGACGGGTCCAGCGTGATGTGAGGAGGCGCAGCCGGCAGGGGGACACAGGTAGAGCAGCGGCTGCCCAGCCGCCTGTCCCGCTGAGTTTTTTTTTTTAATTTGCTGCAACTTGGAAAAAAAATAAAAATCAGCGGGGCAGGCGGCTGGGCAGCTGCATTAAGGGCAGGTCGCTAGCCATCATTTTCTGGTCGCCAATGGCAACCAGAAATTTTGCGCCCTGCTCTTAATGTAGATCTTTTAAGGCCCTACGAAGGTCCAATGTGTGCCACTTCTTTTCCAACCTATGGACTGGTTTGGGGCAGAAGGAGGGAAGGATGGTCTATGGAACAAAGAATTCACCTTTGGCACGAAGGCAGGGTCGAGGTGTAAAACGACTGAATTTGGTTTGAAGATGCACAGCGAAGGATTGATACAGTGCTCCAAGCCCCTTCTAGTGGAGGTGATTGCCATCAAAAATGTCACCTTAATAGAAAAGTGATACGGAACGCACAGGCTCGAAGGGGGGTTCAGTGAGAGCCCTTAAAAACTATCAGGTTGGGAAGCGGTGAACCACAGGGGGAGCCAGAGCCCTGGCTCCTCGCAGAAATTGCCAGACATGGGGGTGCCCTGAGATACCCCTACCCCTAATAGTTGCTAGAGTCTTGTTGAGGGCTGCCACCTGACGGTGAGAGTGCTAGCCCGGAGACCCTTATCTAGACCTATTTGCAGAAAGTGCAGGATGGAGCTAATCTGCGGTTTTCTAGGGTCTACCTGATGTGCTGCACACCAGTCTACGAAAACCCTCCAAGTAGCCTGGTAGATACGAATGGTGGAAAGACGTCTGGAAAAGACTGGTTAGGACAGTGTCCGAGTAACCTAAGCTCTTCAGAGCCTCGTGCTCAAGAGCCACACTGTCAGTTGCAGAAATCGTGGATTGTTGTACCCGATTGGACCCTGAGACAACAGGTCGGGGTCTGGGTCTAGAGGCAGAGGGGCTTGGCATGATAGGCTTATGAGATCGGTGAACCAAGGTCGCCGCAGCCACCAGGGGTCTACAAGTATTATTGTCGCCTGTTCCTGACAGACCTTGGTGATCACATTGCTGAGGATCGAGAAAGGAGGGAATGCATACAGGAGCCCCTGGGGCCAGTGAGTGTTCAAGGCATCCACCGCTTCCGCCTGAAGAGAGCGGGACTGAGAGAAGAACCTCGCTCACTTGGTATTCTGAGTCAGTGAAAAAGTCGATTATCGGGGGGGCCCGAAGTGGTTGCATATCCGATGAAATGCCGTCGTGGAGAGGGACCATTCCCCCGGATCCACCTGCCTATGGCTGAGCCAGTCCGCCGTGATATTCTCTTCCCCCTTGATATTTATTTTATTATCCTGCCCCTCCTGCCCAAAGGCAGCACGGGGGGGCAAACAGCACAAAAAAATGGAATAATAAAACATTTAAAAACAAATCAACAAATCTGAAAACAAATAATAAAACTCCCCTCCCTCCCAAACCCTACCCCCGCCACCCTTGCCAAAAGTCTGGCGGAACAGCCAGGTCTTACACAAAACGTTGAAACGGCAGAAGGGTGGGGGGGTCAACCGAGCCTCCTCCGGGACTGAATTCCACAGCACAGGGGCAGACACCGAAAAAGATCTCACATCAGTGGCCATCCGTCTTGCCCGGAGAACCTCCAAAAATGTCCCTACAGACAACGATCTCAGGGGTTGCATGGGCACATGGGGGGTGAGGTGATCCTGCAGATAGGCAGGTCCAGGTCGTGAAGGGCTTTGAAGGGCTTTGAAGGTCAAAACCAGCACCTTGAACCAAGCCCGGTGCTTTATAGGCAGCCAGTGCAGAGCCCGGAGGACTGGTGTCATGTGCTCCCTGCGGCCCACCCCAGTAAAGAGACAGGCCGCTGCATTCTGCACCAGCTGCAGCCTCCAGACCAGCTTCTCGGGCAGCCCCACGTAGAGCGTGTTACAGTAATCCAGCCTCGAGGTGATGAAGGCATGGATGACAGTGGCAAGGTCAGAGTCTGAGAGTCTGAGAGATACAGCCGAAGCCACCGGACAAAATGCAACTGGCGAAATGTGCCCCACCACGGGCCACAACCTGAGATTCCAGGTAGAACTGAATGTCATCAGCATACTGATGACACTGCATGCCCTGAAACCCTCTCACGATCTCCCCTAACGGCTGCATACAGATGTTAAACAAGAAGGGGGACAGAAGGGCACCCTGTGGGACTCCACACGTGAGGTCCCGGGGGGGAAAGACGTACACTCCCCCAAGACCACCTGGTGAGTTCTCCCGGCCAGGAATGAACGAAACCAGTCCAAGCCAAGATATGCTTGGCTGAAAGAGACAGAAGATTTGTTTCGGCCCAAAACAGGAGGCCTCCTTGTGCAGGGCTGGGGCTCGAGAGCACCCTGGTTGCGGATGTATGCCATCGTCGAGGTGTTGTCCGTCAGAACCAGGAGATGAGAACCCTTTATCCGAGGAGTGAAGTGGAGGAGAGCTAGATGGATGGCTCGGAGCTCCATCCAATTCATGGAATGCTCCCGGTCCCTTGGCCACAAGGTGCCCTGGATGCATTCGGCATCCACGTGTGCCCCCCAACCCAGGAGACTAGCGTCGGTTGTGATGGCCTTTCGCACAGGATCGGTCAGAGGGACGCCTTCCCAAAACCGATGCCGAAGGATCCACCATACGAGGGAGTCGAGGAGCTGTTGGAGGGGGAGATAACCACATCCTGGTCTTCTCCATAATGTGGCACTGGTAAGGGCGGAGAAAAGCCTGGAGAGGACGGAGGTGATGCCTGGCCCAAGCCAGGTGCTGTATGCAAGAGACCAGAAGCCCCTGTAGAGACGCCAGGTGAGAAAGCGAAACCCGGGGACGAGAGAGGGTCTGCTGAATGAGGGCCTGAATCTTGCGCTGACAGGCCTCCGCCAGAAAGATGTGATCCGCGTGAGTGTCTAGAATCACCCTGAGATGCTCTATGCACTGCGCGGGTAGAAGACGACTCTTTTCCTTGTTTATAACGAACCCGTGTTCCGCGAAGACCTGCAGGGTGGACTGTACTGCTGCTACCGCCTGGGAACGGGAAGGAGCTCGTACCAGGATATCATCCAGATAAGGATGGAGAGTGATGCCCCACACTTGAAGGCTGGCGATAAGGGGAATTAGAACCTTGGTAATGGTTCGGGGAGCCGTGGCAAGGCTGAAGGGCAGAGTACGGAACTGCCAGTGGTGAGAGGCATACTGGAAGCGGAGCCACTTGCGATGAAGTGGCGGGATGGGGATGTGTAAGTAAGCGTCGCGCAGATCCACAAACGCGAGCCATTCCCCCTGCTGAATGGCCTTGGTAATGGACGCCAAAGTCTCAGTTTTGAACCTCTTTAGGTGGAGAAACCTGTTTAAGGTCTTACGGTCTAGGACCACTTGCCATTGGCCTGACTTTAAGACCAAGAACAAGATGGAGTATAGTCCTTGGCCTCTCTGGGTAAGGGGAACTGGCTCTATGGCCCGTATGTCTGCTAGACGGCAGATCTCCGCTTCCATGGCGACCTGCTTCAATCTATCTCGTGGGGGGTGGGGAGATACCCGGTAGAGCTGCCTGGGAGGGTAACGGAATTCTATTGCGTACCTGCGAGACACAGTTTCGATCAACCAAGAGTCCGCGGTGGTATTGTGCCAGAAAGGGGAAAGTGCCAATAGCCGGAGTCTAGGCATCGACCACATGCGGCTTGGGATGGTCAGGAAACCTGTTTAGTTTGATGATTATTATTATTATTATTAACAAACATTTATATAGCGCCAGCAGTGTACATGGCACTTTACAAAGTAATAAAATAGACACGGTCCCTGCCCCTAGGGCTTACAATCTGAGCGACAGGAGCTGGGGGAGAGACATAGGAAGGGGAACAGAGGGAGAGACAAGGGGTCTAACATTCATGAAGATGCGAGGTCTCAAGTGCACGTACTTGGCTTGGTTACGATGAGAATGACAGCAGGCAGGTCCATGTGGCAAGGATAGAGGGTAAACAGATCATAGGTATAGGAATAGTGGCTCAGCAGGATAAAGAGTCAGACAGAGCAGAGCGAAAGAGGTGAGTTTTAAGGAGAGATTTGAAGGTATGAAGGGAGGGAGGGGTGGTCCTGGGTGCCCATTGGCCCGAGAAAAACCTACCGACCCTGCGGCCTCGGCCTCTGGGTCTCCTGCCTCGGGAGGTCCAGGAAGGATTGGACCAGGTTGTATCACCTCTCCTTGGAAGGGGGGAATAAAAAGATCTGTTAAAGCCACGGGGATGCCTGGGGCTAGAGAACTGCTGGAGCGATAGCTTCCTGTCCTTGTCACTGGTGTCCTTAAGAACCCGGTCAAGGTTGGCCCCAAACAATTTCCCCCCCTTAAATGGGCCCGATACCGGGTGGTTTTTATCATGATTGTCAGCTCTCCAGGATCTCAGCCACAGTCTATGTCTGGCTGAGACGTTGGCTGCCATGACCTGGGCAGACCAGGCTATAGCGTCTGTAGAGGCCGTGGTAATAAACGAAGTGGTGAGAGTGATATTCCTGGAGAGCTTACAAGTCATCTGATCAGAAACCTCCGGGCTTTGGCCAAGGTTGAACTATTTAAGGATGGCTCTGGCGCAGTAGGATGAAGCCAGGGACATACGCAGCGTGGCCGAAACAGCCTCATAGGCCCGGCGAAGCGCTACTTCGACTCCCCTATCCATGGGATCCTTTAGATATACATCCCCTTCAGAAGGGAATACAGACTTCCAGGCCAGCAAGGCAGCAGCTGCATCAACCCTGGGGACAGAAAAGAGCTGGTCCTTATTTTTTGAAAAGGAAGAAAGCGCCTGCTGTGTTTTGTTCATCCTCAGAGTCTTATTGGGTTGCAGCCACTCACTTGTAATCATTTTTTCAAAGGTCCTATCCCGAACAATACCCCAATCTCTCGAGGTAGGTTTGGGGATGTACTCCCGATCAGATTCGTCGTCAGAGGAATCCGAGGGGCTGTCCTTACTGGACTTCAATACCAGGCCCAGGACCCTCTGAACCCTAGTAAAGAGTTTCGATTTGTGGGACCCCAGAAACTCACAATCCTGTTCATAGCAGGAAGAAGGGGCGGTAAGAGGGGGTAGAAGGTCCTCCTGTTCCCCCTGATAATCCCCTTGATCTGAAATCTCATCGCCCCCTTCGTCATCATGCTCAGAGGGAGAATCTGCCCCCGAGAGATCCTGTACATTGTCCCCTGGGGATATCCCCTCTTGGGAAGGGCCATGACTGGATCGAGGTTCTGTCGCAATGGAAGCCCTCCGTGGGGGGAGGTGGTCCTCATCAGAGGAGGATCCAATCTGTTCCACAAGGGAGAGCCCTGTGGTTTTTCTGCACTTGTGGGCCAGGTGCTTACCTTTGCCCGTCTGTTTGGACTGACCCTTACCGGCCCTGATGGGGGGAAACGGGCCCTTTTTCTTCGTCTGGGCTTATCTCTGTGCTGCATGGAATCTAATCTTATTTAGAGACTCAAGCTGTAATAACTATCTGCGAAAGGCCAGTCCTGCCAGCGTCTGTTGTGGCTCGGCCTGGAGGGGGGCGGCCTCCGAGCTGGGGCCATTGGCTGAGCTTCGGGTGACTGCTGCCATATAGAAGTAGGGGGCAGGAGAGTAAAAAACTCCCACGAGTCGCTCGTCCCCCCCCACCGTCAGCAGTCCAGCCAGTCACACACAAAAAGGAGAAAATTATTAAATGATTTGTTTAAACAATGCGGGGCAGCGACTGCCCGTCAGAGAGAGGCTGGCCAGAAAGAGTCATGTCCTTCCCGTCAATGGAGGGAGAGGACAAATTCAGCTGCGGGCCCAAAAATATAAAAATAAAAAAGTTGGCTCCTGCCACCAAGAAATTTAAATCTGGCCTGTCCAGAGAGAAACAAGTGGGCAAAATGGAGGAGCCCGCCAAAAAGGAACGCCGCAATGGGAGAAGCGCCTGGGCCTAGGGAGCAGAGCTCCAAGGGATGCAGCCACACCATCCTTTTAGTTGAGGCGCTGGGGGAAGCCTCCCTGTCCCGGGAGGCAGCGCAACCCAGGAATAGGAGCCCGCAATCGGGCTAGGACGGAGACGGGACCAGAGAAGCAAGCCCAAAGGGACCCTGCCGCGCCCATCCTTCCCAGGATTCCACGCCCGAGGGGACGGAACCTGAGGAGCCTAGGTGCCGAAATGCGAAGATACACCAGGTTACACCATGAAAAATTAAAGAAAGAAATTAAAAGTAAAGAAAAAATTAAAGAAAAACTGGGAGCTCTGCAGACTCCAAAAAGGGAGAGAGCTCCCCAGCCTACCTCCTAACAGTTCAGAGGCAGAGAAGCAACTGGCAAGTGGGAGGGATGAACCCCCTCTACACACGGCCAGTCTCAGCTTTACTATAGTCTGCCTCCTAGTGGTCTATGCGGGGGGATCATCCCAGGCTGCAAGAGCTCCCGTCCTGCACATCACAGGAGAATAGAAACTACAGTTCTAAAATAGTTACTAAGAAGGTAAAAGTGAAAACTTACCAACGACTCTCCATCCCCAGACACTGCAAATAGAAAGAAACAACATCAGTCCACGTAACATTTTGAAAAATCCAATCCTGATGTGTGTTCAAGCTTGAATATGGTACTAAGAAGGACCTCACTAGAATTGTGGATATTTATATCCAGCTTTGGAATGATAAAGCTCAAAGTGCCAGGCGTTGGAAGCACTAGAAGGAAAATAATTCAGTTTTAAATTTGGGTTTATTCGCATAAATTGAATTCAGGAGACATAACACTGAATATTATGACGTTTGAAAAATTATTATAAGAAATGCCTGCATGGCCATTTTGATGTCGTCTCAAATTGTGTATAAAGGAAAATATTGCTCTCACATAGAACATTATGTACAAAATATCTGTGTTGTATCTTGGCACTGAAATCACCCACAAAAAGCTGGTGCGTAAAGAATTAAAAGGAAGTCTATTTTAGTACAATGATCACCAGAGCTGATCTTTCTAAGTGTGCAAACACTTAGGGGAATTACACTTTTACTCTACGAATTAAGGCATGAAACAACTGACATCACACACTACTTCCAAATAAGCTTAGCATGGCTCTGTGCAGGTGCAGTTCTTTCTGCAGGATTCGAACTTAAGCTTCCCATTTTGAAGTGCGGAGGGGCATCACTTTTCATGTAATCAGGGACCCATATTCACTACGTTTTCCCCATTGCTGCTAATGGGGAAAACAGAGAGAACATGGGTCCCCACATATAATCAAACTCTATGCATAAAGAGGCCACGGCTGTTATCCTAAATCACATTTGTACAGCAAAAGTTAGAAAATATTTGCAGTTTAATGCAAGCTAGGTCTCATTTCTGCAGGGGAAGCATGAGTTTGACATTTTTTTTTTTATCGGTGCTACTGCTGCCCTTACGACTAACATGACAAAATCCACACACATTATGAGCACGTTAAATGGTCAGATGAATAAATGATTATCCTGTACATACACATTATTCATACAAATTGCGTGTGGAAGCAAAGTACCTTCCTTATAATGAGGCCAACATTTTCTGCTCCAAATAAGAACTACGTGCATTATAAAGTACATTTTATTAAGAACTGATCCTAGGAAGAAACTATAATTTGTAATAGTTTCCAAGAGTGCTAAACAACAAGGTAGGTCATAAAAGCAGCAACAAGTACCAAAAGTACCTCTATGCTTGACCTAGTCAGTGCATCGTTAATAGAACATCATAAAACCCTTATAAACATTTGAAAAAAGAAAAGAAAGCCAAAAGCTACTCCCAGGAAACAAATGGAATTTAAAGGAAGATGGGATTTGTTCACAATCCACAAAAGGCATTGTTTAAAATATTAAAAAGACTATCTTCAGGCGATTCCCACTAGTTAGTTTCCCACAACCACATCACCTCTGGGCAACAGGTTTTCATACTATATTTCCACTAGCTATTCCCTATCAAAGTGGTGGCTTCCATGGTATAAAAGCACTTTTAATATGGGAATTTCCAAAACTTGTAATAGGCTAAACAAATGCAGTTTTGGTACTATGGCTCAAACAGAACATTGTCAGGACCATGATTAAAGAGCATGGGCGAGGTGTTTAAGGGAGAGACATGTGTCACAAGAGCAGAATGCATACCGGTGGAAAGCCTTGCCAAAGAAGTCTCTAGACATATTTCAGCCCTTCTTGACCCAGAATATGCTTCCTCTGCATTGTGGTGGTATCAAAAGTGAATTTCAACAGCTAGTGACAAAGCCAGAGCTTTACATTCCTGGTCCCTTGCCACACAGCAAGCGGCATGTGCCAACAATCCTGGGTTAGCAGAAGACCTTCCAAAGGATAACTCCAACTGGCATAGGTTACAGCAGCTTGTGCCTTGTTTGTTCGAGACTAAACCACTCCTTACGTGCCCCCAAGATGCAGTATAACACCACCTCTGTACCCACCTCTAGTGTTCTAGCACTCATGTCGAGTTAAGCCCACTGCATTAACAGCCCCCCAGATTTAGACATAATTCATGGAAGGCTGTGTTTGGAAAAAAGTTTAAAGGTGGTGTTTGTATTTAGACTTTAATGAACCAATCTTTTAAAGACTTAATACATAACATAGGTGAGTAATACTGCTGATGTCACCAGAATTTTTCAGTGCACAAAAGGAGTCTATTAGGCCACAAGTTACACAGGATTGTTATACCACAAGGTTTTGTTCTTTGTTTTTTAAGGAAGTATTTTATGTTTTAACACATCACATGTAAGCCAAAGGAAGCCCAAAAGTTTACCATTGCAATTATTTATATTTCAGGTTATATATCAAGCACCTCCACTGACCAAAGCCATACCACAATCCGTGAACCACCATTCTGGATCCAGGAAAGTTGGGTCTGAGTGTAAAATAGTAGTCTGGCCCTGCCTCTTAAGACAGGAACATTTGATGGATGCTCACTGACTCACGCATTAAAAAAAGGAAAACATTACTGTAATTTTCGATGCTCTATTAAAAACTTAACATCCCCTTCAGGGGCCAAAACTCCCTGCAATGCAAACCTTATGGCCTTGTAAATTGTAGCTACGTTATTTCTAGTTTAATCATGGGTCCTATTTATTGGGGCCCCCCTCCTGAATTGCAGTGGGTCTCCAAAGGCAGGGACCCCCTGGCATTTGAGGCTCTGCAGGCCCATATTTTATGCCAGTGCTTCTCACATGCACTTTGTCATTTCAAGCATATTCATGGACCTCCTGTACTAATTCCAGTCTGCACCTGCCTAAACCCAGCCCTGAAGAAGAAGAAGAGCATGCAATCCCTTGGAAACCCATCAGCAACCTCATTAGATTGATGTAATTAGCCTGGGAAACATTTAAATATAGTGAAAGGCAATTGATTGGATACTGGTCAACCCTAAAAGAATTAAACAAGGTCAGCCAGTTGAATCAAATGAAACTGGATATGAAGTCTTCAATATATTAAATTCTGGAATAGTAGTACGGCACCAACCTGTGGTGAAGAATTAAAAGCTCATGGACAAGTTGGCAATATTAATGGCATAGGCCAGATGGCAATTTAAAAAATGTTTTCTGCATACGAGTTCTTATACTGTCCACATTATGCTCCTTTAACTTTACATAGTCAGCCAAGGAATTCCCATCCCTTAATATACATTTCATGTTCAAAGTAATGTTGAGTCATTACTAGATGCATTCACTTTTTTCCTCTACTAAATATAGCTTAATGAGGTTCCAGATGCTGTCTTTTTGGGAATCAGTTGCAGCCTTAAAATCAGCAACAGAGCTCCAAACACAGATCTTGTTAGGATTACAATTTACCCATTTGTGTAAGCAAGCATCAGAAGAGCAATTTATACAATATGGAAAAAAAGCAATGAATTAAATTTTTTTTAAAAATACACAAATGCCAAGATTAGATGACTAGAATACAATATGCAATTGTGCACAAACACTTAAATCTTACCTTTTATTGGACTGAAGAAGTTAAAAAACGAGTCATTGGGTACTTGTTTAGTAATTGTTCTAACTGTGCCACGGCCCTTGTGTTTCTGTTTCTTTTTGATTGTTTTAACTGTAACATTTTTTCCTTTCTTCCAGTCAATAGTACACCTAGAAACACAAAAGGAGCAAAACATTGGTGGGAGGTTACATTGGAGAGAAAGTACTATGCAATAAGGAACTTTAATATTACATGCAAGTAAAAAAGAGACATTTTGTCTCCAGGTTTAAGGTTGCCTAAATAGAGAAAAAAATATGGTTCTTATAGTACTGTTTACTGCACCACAGAATGCTCTCTTAAAGAGCTTGAATCCAATTCTTTGTTCCCAAATTCCTTTGTGCAGTTGTCCGTTCCAAAACTGGATGGAATTGCAACCAGCCAATAACTCCTTTCAGTAAGAGGAACCCCATGAACACTCTAGCAACTATAGGTTACTCACAGCACCGAGTGGGAGCATTACCACTACTAAGCAAGAAAGCATAATTTTTTTCAAGTTTGTCTCTATGCACAAAAGGCTGAAAAAGCTTTCATATCAGCATGTCTTGAAAAGCCAACCTAATTTTCTACCTTGGTTTCCCCAAAAGAGAACACGGCTCAGAATAAGTCAGTTTAGAGTGATTAACACTATCAATTTGGAGTGGAAGTTGAGGAAATGTCTATATATCAATTTAGAGTGGAGGGGGGGCCCAGGAATTTTAACCGATAGTTAATCGGTGGATGGAGCTTGATCCACATGGTACAGTATTTTGTAATGACAGACCCTGATTAAGGAGATTCCTAACTCACAGCAGATGTCTGAAATGCAGACTTGTATGCAGACAAAGGCAAACTTTTTCATTTGCAAGAGATTTCATATCACATTGGTTAAAATACGTGTGCTTGCAACATTTATGTAGCATATTCCAGAATGGTGTTGGAACCACACCATTCTGCTAACAAGCCTCAGTCCTGGAGGAACCATCCCCAAAAGGCTGAAAGGATGGTTCATTCACAAATTTAGTTAAAGCAGAAGCCAAGCAAGACTGCTAAACGTGGCAGAAGGACTTGAGAAAGGAAAATTGGGTTCTTACCACCTGCTGAATTTTCCTTCTGCGGGAGATCCTCCTGGATGGCCAGTCTGTAAAGTAGGGTAGATCCCCGCCACTACCAATAGGAGGCAGACAACAATTTTTTTCCAGAGCCTGCCCAAAGGGATCTCACCCCCTTTAGACTTCAGGTAGTTCTCAGCTCTCGTCCACACTGCAAATTGTGCCCTGGAGAGTAAACATCTTTTCTTCACAGGAAGAGTAAGTTATAAAAACCTAAGAGGGAATAGCTAATGCCTCTAAACCCCTTGGTGCCACTGAGAAATTTGCAAAACTCCAAACTAAAACTAACTAGGTCCAGACGGCTGAACCTCAAGCACCTCAGAGTTACTCCTCACTCCGGGTGGGTCTGGCCATCAAGGAGGATCTCCCGCAGAAGGAAAATTCGGCCAGGAAGAACCCAATTTTCCTTTTTTTCGGGAGATCCTCCAGGATGGCCAGTCTGTAAAGTAGGGACGTACCATAGCGGTGTCCCCCCCAAGGAATACCTCTGCGGGAGGGAAGGATGGGAGATGAACTCCTTGAGGTGCCTGGCACAGGAACCCTCTATAATACAGCCTGTAGCACTCTCCTTTCGAAAGCTGCTTCCGCTGATTCTAGAAGCGGAAACTTATAATGTTTAGTAAATGAGTGCACTGAGGTCCATGTAGCTGCCCTACGAATTTCCCCATATGAGGCCGAATTCTTGAAACCTGTTAAGTAGCGGTCCCTCTAAGGGAATGTGAGAAGATTCCTTGTGGAGGCAGTTTTCCCTGTGCCTTATAGGCCTCTATGATACATAGAGATATATATCCAATTAGCAATAATTGATTTAGATGCCTTCAGACCCCATCTCTGGACACTATAATTAACAAATGGGGCTGAGGACATTCTGAAAGAAGTCGTACAGTCTATGTAAATCCTTAAAGCCCTTCTGACGTCTAGAGTATGCCACACCTTCTCCTGAGGCTGAGAAGGGTTGGGACAAAAGGACGGAAGATTCAACTCCTGCTCCCTGTGAAAACGGGTGTCCACCTTTGGACAAAATGAGGGGTCCAGTCTAAGGATCACAGAGGAAGCTCTGAACAAACATAGGCTTGGGTCTATGGATAGAGCTCCTAGTTCAGACACTCTACGCGCTGAAGTAATTCCTGTAAGGAAGGCCACCTTGAGCGAAAGGTAGTAGAGTGAAGCCTCCCTTTGAGGTTCGAACGAGATACTAGTTAGAGCCCTGAGTACTAGATTCAGGTCCCAAGAAGGGAACCGGTGAACCACCGGAGGGGAAACAACTCTGGACGCTCTGAGGAACCTCACAATATGGGGATGTCTGGAGATTCCATAACCCGTGGTGGTGCAAAGCACGCTATTTAAGGCAGCCACCTGCCTCTGTAGGGTGTTGGGTTTTAGACCTCTATCTAGACCCTTCTGCAAGAATTCTAGCACAACCCTGATAAAAGCTTTTGCTGGCCCTCTTCCCCTCTTCCCGCACCACTTTGCAAAGAGGGCTCAGGTGCTCTGGTATGTCCTCTTGGTCGCTGGACACCTTGACTGCAGTAGGGTGTCCAACACTTGTCGGGAATATCCTAACTTTCTAAAGGCCCCCCTTTCAAGAGCCACACAGTTAACCTCAGAGTCCCTGGGTTGCCGTGGTTGATAGGGCCCTGCTGAAGCAGATCTATTCTGTCTGGGAGGCTGAGCGGAGGATGTTTGGATAGCTCCAGAATGTCCACGAACCACGGGCATCGTAGCCAGTACGGGGCATCATGGCCAGTATGGGGTTACTAGGATGACCCGAGTCCGTTCTCGATTGATTTTCGCTACTGTTCTGTGTATGAGCAGAAAGGGTGGAAACGTGTAGAGCAGAGTCTTGGGCCACTTCATGTTCAGCGCGTCGAATGTCACTGCCCAATAGTCTGGGAACCGGGTCATGAACTGCGGGGTTTTCGCGTTGTCCAGAGACGCGAAGAGATCTATCTTCGAGCCCATTCCCCTGGATCGATTTTTTCGTGGCTCAACCAGTCGGCCCGCGTGTTGGTCGCTCCTGATATGTGGATAGCTCTGAGGGATTTCAAGTTGTTCTCTGCCCACCTGATCAGAGCCGACGCCTGATGATGCAGGGCTTCCGACCGTGAACCCCCCTGGTGGCTGATATTGACCTTTGCCACTGCATTGTCTGTATAGACAAGGACATGTTTGTTTCTCAGTCGGCGCCAGGTTCTGGAGAGCTAAATATATTGCTTAAAGTTCCAACCAATTTACGTGGTTCGTCTGCTCCCATTCGTGCCAGACTCCCCGCATGGACGTGTTCAGTGAGCATGCTCCCCAACTGGAGAGGCTCGCGTCTGTCGTCACCGGTGTCCTGTCTGGGTCTGAGAGTGGGACCCCTTCAGTGAGTCTCTCCCTCTGTGTCCACCACCAGAAGGATGACTTGACTGACTCCGGAACTACAATAAGTGGGTTCGCACCTTGAATCAGCAGGTCCTGCCATGGGGGCAGGAGCCGTTCGGAGGGGTCTGGCGTGGAATCTGGCCCAATGTAGTATTCCCAGGCAGGAGATCATGCTGCCTAGAAGGCTGGCTAGTGTCTTCAATCTGGTTCTGCGTGACATTGATACCTTGCTGATTAGCCGTAGCAGGTCTTAAGTGTCTCCATCTTGAATTTTTGGGCCTTTACCCCTTTGTTCAACGCCTTGAGGTCAAGTACGGCCCTCCATTTCCCCGATTTTTGGGGAACCAGAAAAAGAATCGAATAGAATCCTGTTCCCTGTTCGTGAGTTGGGACGGGTTCTAATGCCCCCATATCTCTGAGTCTGTATATTTCCTTTAACATGGCCTGGTGCTTTTGGGTGTCGTTGGATACTGGTGAGGTGCAGAAGGATTGCCTTGGGAAATGGGAGAACTTGTCGAGTAACCCTTTGTGACAGTCTGTAAAACACAGGCATCCATGGTGGCGGTTTCCCACTGGACTGAGAACCGCCTGAGTCTTCCCCCCAGCTGGGGTTGAAGACCAGTGGCCCCAGAGTCATGCCTCTGACTTGGGGTGTCTCGCTCCTTGTGGTTGTTTGGATCTGTTTCCCGCTCCCTTCTGCTTGTTCCACCTGCTTCGGTATTTTTGCTAGTTGCCGCAACGTGGATAGAAAGGACGTCTTGAATTTCCACTGGGTTGGTAGGCTGTGAAGGGACGAAAAAGGTTTTTTGGAAGTACCTACACTCTGGAGGGTCTGTTTCTTTGATTTATCAGCTGCATCCGTCAGAACCTTGTCGAGACAGACTCTGAACAGCGTTGCCCCTTGAAAGGGTCCCCCCACCAGTGTGTTCTTTGCGGTGTTGTCCCCCTTCCAAGATCTGAGCCAGAGTCTATGTCTGGCTGCCACATTGGAGGATGCTGCCTGGGAGGCCCATCAGAGCATATTGGTGGAGGAGTCAGCGATGAAGGTGTAGGCCAGCTGTATTCGTGTTGACAGTACCCTCGTCATCTTTTCTGATGTACGCGGGTCCCCAGCCTGCTTGATCCAGGTCATTATTGCTCTGGAAAAATAGGATGTGATCGTAGCCATTTTGATGACCGAGGCTCTCTCCTCAAAATTTTGCCTTAGGCTAGTTTCGATACCCTTGTCTGTGGGGTCGCGAGGGTAGCATTCCCCTTCTGTAGGGAATGCTGAGTTCCTGGGTAGATGCCGCTGCTGCGTCGACCTTGGGTATAGCCAGGAGGGATTCCTTAGATTTTGAAAGTGAATACAGGGACAGCTGCGCCTTATTTAATTTGTATGGCTTGTTGGGCTGTTGCCACTCTTTCCTTATGATTTTCTCATAGGAGGGATACTCCTAGACAAGGCCTATCTCTGGAGTCAGCTCTAGGGATGTATTCATGTTCCTCCTCCTCCTCTGAGGGGGCATGCTTGTCTTTTTTCTGCTGGAGGTGGAGGGCTTTCACTACCAAATCAAAGATCTGGTCCGTGTATTTCACTGGGAATTGCCTGTCAGGGTCCGACGACGCCTCTAGCTCCTGTTCCTCAAGCTCTCCCTCCTCGAGGGAGTAGGACCCTGTCTCTTCCTCTGAGACAAGACTTCCATGATCTCCGCCCCCCCAGCCTCCTCTTTCTTAATCCCCCGTTTGGGACTTCTGTTCCCCTTTTTCTTCCTTGTCTTTCTCGGGGCTTGATCCTCCTCCAATGAGGGGATGGAGAAGACATCCTCTGCGGAAGATCCTGTGGATTCTGGGGAGTCTAGGAGCCTACGGGCCTTGCGGGGCCTCTTGGGCTGGGGGAGCTTTCCCTTTCCCTGGGATCTGGTTCCCTGCCTTTCTTACGTCTTGGAGGAGACCTCTTCCTCTTCAATTCAGAGAGGATCTCCCTGAGGACCTCCATATGGGGGTCCTGAGCTGGGGGGGTCTGGCACAGAGGGCTCACATTTTCTGCCGCAGCCGTGTTCCCTGATCCCCCCACCGTCTCTCCTGCCACATTTCCTTGCCTCTTTGACATGGTCTAGGGGAGGCCTGCGAGCGAAGCGGAGTAGCTGCATTTAACCAGCTCTCTCGTCCCTTCTGGGATCGGGAGACGCTGGTGGGACTGGCTGATGCAGGGGAGGGTCGCGCTGGGTCCTAGCACCCGTAGACGCGGATCCCGGGCTGCTGCTATTGGCTGCCACGGTCCCTGGAGGTGTGAGCAAAAGCTGAAGTCGCGGCTGGTTGCTGTGCAGATTTTCACAGCGTGGGCTTTCTTAGCCTGCCCTGGCGCTGGATGCGGCCTGTAACGGCGTGTGGTCCGAATTCTCGGGTTGTTCCCCGGGGGTCGGAGCTCCCCCTTTGCACCTAATGGCGGTGGATGTATGATCCTGAGTCGATGGGAGCCCGGGGCTGTCTCAGTGCTGCTGTGAGGGAGGCGCAGGGCCAGATTCTTCCCCAGATTTTCACTCGGGGGGGGGGGGGGGGGGGAGGAAATACTGTCGGGCTCTAGGCTGTGGCAGATGCTGGCTGGCCCCTGCTTTCGTGGGTCCAGTGGGGTTAGGATCCCTCCAAATCAATATGCAGCCCCCTACAGGGGCTGGCTATTCCCGCTCTGCGGGTCTCCCCTGCCCGCAGGAAAGGGGAGCGCCCGGTCTGTTGGCCCCGAGTCCCTTCTACCAGAGGGGGGTGAACAGGGCAAGGAATTTCTTCTCTCCTGGCACCAGGGCTCCTCCTGTCCTTATATGGGCTGCCTGATTCCTGGTTATGGAGAGACAGCCCCCTCTGCTTCCTATCAGTGTGGGGGCAGACGAGAAACTAGAGTCTAAAGTGGGGGTGAGATCCCTTTGGGCAGGCTCTGGGAAAAAATTGTTGTGTCTGCCTCCTATTGGTAGTGGTGGGGACCTACCCTACTTTACAAACTGGCCATCTAGGAGGATCTCCCGGGAGAAGTACAAATATCTTCAGTAGGGAGTGGGATTATCCACTCATGCCAATGAACGCAGATAGGCAGTAACAAAAAACCACTCCATTTGAACTTGATCACGTGACATTGTAATGAAAGGCTTGCTTCTCATTTCCAATTTTCCAGTTTTAGGTGCACAAAATATTTGTGTACAATGTGATGCTTTACCAAAGCTGTTAGAATCTTACTCTTGAAAGCGTGGAACTAGCAACTGAGCAAATGCTTTCCCCCTGCATAGGACCATTACTTTGTCAAACAAAGTGATATCGACAAAATCCAGAATAGAAAACCCTGCAGGAATACTTTTAAAGTAGTTTTCCTTACCCCTCACAATCAACTATTTCAGGGCCTTCAAATGAAAAGGGATCTGTCTTGTCTGGCTCCGACTTCATCTTGTAGGTTTTTGTCAGGACTGAATTAGCGAAGAAGTCATTGGGCCCAAATTGGAACTCTAGTGTGAAAGACTAAAAGCAAGTTCTATTATTTTAAATGACTAGTTTTTAAACATATAAGTAAACCAAAATCTAAACAATGCAGACGGAAGGAAAGAGAGAGAGCCCTACTAAATTGATAAATATACAGACTGCTATGAGGAATGGAGAATTTTTAGAATGGCTGTTGATGGGAGGATATGGATTTTATTTTAAAATAATGCAGTTTAGCAAAAACAAACTTGGAAAACACTGAAAACTGTTTTACACATTATCCCCATAGTTCCATATTATGTCAGTTCAAGAGTGACAAACATAACGACCACAGAAACCGGAATGTTGCAGTAACTAGTGACTTTACGAAGTCACGTTTGAAAATGTGCATATATCAGTGGGTTATTTTTTTTTTAAAAAGGCCCTTCGTTCATTTAAAGTTAGTCTGTCATGTCACTTGAGGACTTTTTTGGTGGAGATCTTGAGTTTACTTTTCTCAAAGTACTTGCCTTTTGCAATGGAACTGTAGCCTGCTGATTTTAAACCTTCACCGAGAAAAACATGTTATGTAAAACCTTCACCGAGAAAAGCATGTTATGTATTGCCAGTAATTTACTGAGATAAGCAAAATACTTCAATTTGAAATAAGAAGAGAGTTTTAGAGCTTTTAATTGCTTTCCAAAACAAAGATATATTCAAGTTAAGGCTATAAACACATCCTCATTTAAGCCATGGTCCATAAACCACTTAACTCGAGAGTAGTCTTTTTTAAGCCCTATAGGACTACTCTGAAGTAAGTAGTTTGTGGATCATGGCTGCAAGAATAAACATGTGCACAGTGGCGGTGGATGTTTGCAGTGGGCATATAAGTTTTAGCACCACCTAAGTTTCTCGCAGTCCAGAAGAGGCAAAGTCTAACAGCCTTCTCATGCTGTGCTGGAATAAAAACCATTATAAGAAAAAGCTATCAAGTTATGAACAGTGCAAAGAGCAAGAAAGGAACTCCACTGAGAGTCTGTTAAATCCCAAATCAAGAGCAGTTTTGTTTAGCCTATTTCCAGTTTTACAATGTTGGAAGTAGAAACAGGTCTACTGCAAGACAGCACACACTGTATTTGTTAAACATTCTCTGAACAAAACTGGATTAAAAAAAGCTTAAGGTGGAATATTTGATTAAGAACAGGAGAACTAGGTTTATTTTGTGGTTAAACCACCCCATATAGTAAATTTACAGTTAAGTCTATGCTGGTATTTTCTGGAGGGGAGAGGGGAAGCCTGCTAGCATTTTAGAAGCTGATGACCTAAGATGTCTAGTTTGTTACTTGTGCTTAAAGACATGTTGATTTAGAACTATTACTGAAGCTGAACTCCAATATGTATACAGTTATACTGTTAATTTAGAAACCTATTAGTCCTAATTGTTTCTTTCCTCTGCAGCAATAATTTCATGTTTCCAAATTCACTAACATAAATGATCTTTAACTGTAAAAAGTGCTCAACATAGCATAATTTAATGTTAATTTGTAGGACTTCTATCTTTGGGGCTCAAAGTATGTAATTATTTTTACATCTGCAACACACTTACCATCACTATTTTAAAACCGCCTTGCTTTACATAAAAGAAGGGTTCTATTCTGTCCCCTCTCATGTTTAATGTGTATATGAAGCCGCTTGGGGAGGTCGTGCACAGCTGGGGAGTTAGTTGTCATCAATACGCAGACAACACCCAGCTGTATTTGTTGTTTTCATCTGACCCAGGCCCCACTGTCTCCTTGCTGTCTGGCCGCTTTGGGAGACTGGATGAGGTCAAGTTGACTGAGGCTCAATCCTGATAAGACAGTGGTGATGATTGGGGGGTGGAGGGGTTCGATGATCTGAGAGGGGAAAGTACCCCTGTTACAAGGGTGTGTGTGATCTCCATTGGTTCCATGCGTGAGGAGCCTGGGGGTGCTCCTGGATTCACAGTTTATTTTATTTATTTATTTATATAAAACTTATATCTCGCCCCTCCTGCCCACAGGGCAGCCCGGGGCGGTGATCATCATCAATCAATAAAACAATAAAGTAATTTAAAACAGTAAAAAATACAGTATGTGGGGAAAAGAAAAACCCCTCGCCAAAAGCCTAGCGGAACAGCCAGGTCTTACATAAACGTCGAAATAGCAGGAGAGTGGGAACCAACCGAGCCGCCTCCGGGAGCAACTTCCACAGCACAGGGGCGGCCACCGAAAAAGATCTAATGTCAGCGGCCACCCGCGTCGCCCATGGAACCTCCAAAAAGGCTCCCACAGACAATCTCAAGGGTCGCACAGGCACATGGGGAGTGAGGCGATCCTGCAAATAACCAGGGCCCAGGCCATGAAAGGCTTTAAAGGTTAAAGCACCTTGAAACTGGTCCGGTGCAGGGACCCAAGTTGACTGCATTGCTGCAATTTGCAGTGATTTTTGCAGAATCAGCCAATCCTGACCATGACCCGAGGGCAAATAGGCCCCTGGGAGATGAATTGTGGGTGGGTGGGGTCTGAAGGCCCTATGTTTGGGTGAGGGAGGTCTGGGGTTTTAATATGAGGTGGCAATTCTGGGGTGCTGAAATTCCA
>QEPC01003194.1:7118077-7128186 GCA_003113815.1 Sphenodon punctatus
TGAGATCCCAGGGGGAAGACGTACACTCCCTCAAGACCACCCAGTGAGTTCTCCCAGCCAGGAATGAACGAAACCAGTCCAAGACCGTTTCTGCCAATCCCGGCACGGTCCCGCACGCGAGTCACCAGCACCTCATGATCGACTGTCGAATGCAGCCGAAAGGTCTAGCAGGACCAGTAAGGTCTGACAACCCTGGTCCAACGCCAAACGGAGATTGTCAACTAAGGCCACCAAGGCCGTCTCCATACCATACCCAGGCCGAAGTCCATACAGGGAGCGATCAAGGAAACCGGTGCGGTCCAGATGTTCCTGGAGCTGCTGTGCCACAGCCTGTTCAATAACCTTCCCTAAAAAAGGAAAGTTAGAGACCGGCCGATAACTGGCAGGAGCATCAGTGTCAACAGATGGTTTCTTGAGCAGGGACCTAGCCACAGCCTCCTTCAGGCAGTCAGGCACCCTGCACTCCCAAAAGGAGGCACTAACCACCCCAGCCAGCAACGGCCGTAACGTCTCCTGGCTGGCTTTCACCAACCAGGACGGGCATGGATCTTGTTCACAAGTAGTGGCACGAACAGATCCCAACAAGTACTCCATATTGGCAGGTGACACCATCTGAAACCAATCCCACAAAACAGAACAGGACGGGGCACCCATAGCCCCCAAATGATCCTCTGCAATAACTGCAGTACCTAAATTTTGGCGGATGCGAGTGATCTTATCTACAAAGTACTCAATAAACTGGTCACAGCGGTTACTGGATTGCTCCAGGTTCAGGCAGAGTCAGGCAGGACTGACCAAGTCTTTCACCACCCGGAAAGGCTCCGCTGGATGTGACTTTGCAGATGTAATAAGGGCAGCAAAGAACTGCTTCTTTGCTGCCTGCACCACCACAGCATAGGCCTTTAAACTGCTCTTATGCTGCGATCGATCATACTGGTCGCGAGTCCGGCAGCACTGTTGCTCCAACCGCCTGCTCTCCCACTTCAAACCCCGCAGGCCCTCAGTAAACCAAGGAGACCTGCGGGAGACTCGGGAGGGCAGCAGATGCCTGGGAGCCACTCTGTCAATGGTCTCACCCAACAAGGTGTTCCAGAAGGCTACGAGATCATCGACCGAGCGGGTGTCAAGATCCAGGGGAAATTCCCCCAAAGCAGTCCGGAACCAATCCGGTTCCATAAGTCTCCGGGGGCGGACCGATCTAATAGGTCCTGCACCCTCTTGGGGGCTGACATGTGCCAGGATGCACACCTTAAGGAGGTAATGGTCAGACCACAACAAAGGCTCTACCCCCCTGACTTCTACTAACTGACCCCCCGCCTCAAGGCCGTTGCAGAAAACCAAATCCAGTATATGTCCCTCCTCATGTTTGGGGCCACAGATGATTTGGGACAGGCCCATAGTTGTCATGGAGGCCATGAACTCATGCCTCACTCCTCCAAGATCAGTGTCAGTGTGGTTATTAAAATCCCCCAAGACCACTAATCTAGGAGTCCGGAGTATCACATCTGAAACCAGATCAGCAAGAGCATGTAGGGATGCCGCCGGGCAGTTGGGTGCACGGTACACCAGCAGCACCCCCATTTAAGCTTGGATGCTCAGGTGTTGGCTGTGGCTAGGGGCGCCTTTCGCCAATTACATCTGGTGAGAAGGCTCCGCCCATATGTTTCAGACTGTCCTCGCCACCCTCATCCATACATTCATCACCTTGAGACTGGACTATAGCAACGCACTCTACATGGGGCTGCCCTTGGTGACGGTCCAGAAGTTGCAGCTGGTGCAGAATGATGCGGCCCGTCTCTTGACTGGGATGGGCCGCAGAGAGCACATTACACCTGTGCTCCAAGCATTGCACTGGCTGCCTACTGTCTTCTGGGCCCAATTCAAGGTGCTGGTTTTAACCTTTAAAGCCCATCATGGTCTGGGACCTGCTTATCCGGAAGATCACCTCACCTCCAGGGTCCCTGGACAGCCCCTGCAGTCATCCAGAAGTGCCCTCCTGGAGGTTTTGTGTTGTCGGCGGGTCCGTATGAGGAGAGCATTCTCGGCAGCTGTACTGTCGTTTTGGAATGCCCCCCCAACAGAGATCCGCCTCAGCCCGAATCTCCTTGCCTTTCGGTGTAGCTGTAAGACATGGCTCTATTGCCAGGCGTTTGGGGGAGAGGGTGGGTGGGATGGGTTACGGAGGGGCTTTTATCTGTATTAGTGTTTATGTGTTTTATTTATTTATGCGGTATTTATTTTGTGTTTTATATTTTGATGATTTGCTTTTATTGTTAGCTGCCTTGAGTCGCCCCTGGGCAAGGGGAGCAGGATATAAATACAATAAATAAATAAATTTATTCCATTCTAGAAAGTTTGTCCATCAAAACAATGTGCTGATTAGTATGCAGGATTGAATTGTAATCAACACAAAAATAATTATGGCATAAAGTAGTTATTTCACTTTCTAATAGAAAAATAGTTTACTTAGAAATTTGTTGAGTGAAAGGTGTAAGAAGAGCCACTTGAAGGCAAGATCGGGATGAAGACAATAAAGTGACAAGATAGCAAGGGCATGGAGGGCAAGGAAGACTACAAAAGATTTTTGCTAAATGCTTGAACCTCTGGTCAGAGTATTATATCTCAAAATCTCACACTTATGACCCCAGGGAACAGAAGATGAATCATGCTGGCCCCACCATGTATGTTAGACAGTACTCACAATAGGCTGTCCAGGCTCAGAAAATTTCACTTTGATATCTTGCAGGTGTTTTAAGATTGGTTCATCATATTCCTGAGCACAAAGAGTAGGAAATATTGTAAAATGAGTGTGTTAGATCTCGTCTGAAGATAGAGGCCTAAAAGACCAGAACCTAGTAAACTGTCCAAATGTTTTCTATTGCAAGTTCCCTGGGTCAGATATTAGCTTTCTAAGAAAGAAAGCAGACAGTTTTGCTTTAAGTTATAACTGCTGTCTTCAGAGGTTGAAGAAGTTTTATAATTTGTGGGCAGGAGTAACCAAAGTCGACAGGAATCTTCCAAAAAAATCTAGTTATTGCTACTGGTGAAATCTCAAAGTTTGTTATGTAGGTTAAAAATAAACTAATGATAACTGGCTTAAGAAATAGTTGCAGTGGTAGTACAGTTCACCACTGAACTTCTGTCCGAAACAAATTCACCTGGCTTATGTTTTAAGCACTTGCTCAAAGTCTCCTTGAGAAAAGTTGTAGAGTTAGGTGAATCTTTAAGAGGGCTGATGACAGGTATTACCACTTGGGGAAAGTTTTCTTGAATAGTATGGTAGTCAGTACATGTTCTCAACAGCTCAGATCTTTAGAAAACTTATTTAGGCCATTTTTTTACATGGACGCCCCCCCCGCTGGGTGTCTGCTCGTGGGTGGTCCATGGGAAAAGGCACACACTCCCCTCCACCCACTGCGACACCACGCACATCCCCCCACCATGTACATTCCCCCCACCCACCGCTGCCCATGTAAGAAGGGCCTTGGTGTCAGTTGTCTGTATTATGCACTTCCCATTACTGCTGTTTTAAAAAATCCTAATATGAATGAGAAAGCAAGATGGGATTCTCAAGCCGAGGATTTCTTGCACCTCCACTCAAGTACCAGTTATTGTAGGGATAGAACACAGACTTTTTTTGCCAATGTGATACTTGCTAGGAGCAGTGTTTTCTTGAAGCAAAGTGCTTTTTTAACTGTTTCCTTGCTGATTGGCTGGTTCTCCATATCACCGAACAGACACTGCAGCCACTGTTCTCAATCCTAATTATTGGTGGTTGTTTTTTGCAGCAACAGTGTTTTTGCTGCCTAGTAGCATGCTCCTACATACTGAGCTGCTGAGGGGGAGAAACTAAGTTATGCTGAATTATGGTCCCTTAGAAAGCTTATCTCAGTAGGATGATATCTTATTGCACTGCAGTCCCCAATTTGGCCCCCACAGCAGCAATTAAGAAGAGCTCACAGTTGTCGAAGCCTTCTGGTGAGCAATTCCAAAGCACATATATCTACACACAGCCATGCACACCCGGTCAGTGGTGGTGGTGATAATTCAGGGCATCACAACTGTGACCATCATTTTGATGTGTTTTTGGATGAGGAGAACAGACAGAAGTAATTCCCAACCAATTCCCATAGCACTTCTACAAGATGGAAGATTCCTCTGGTAAACAGAGAGGAAAAAGGGCTCTCCCAAAGACCCCCCAAACAAGTGGGGGAATGCAGGGATGTGAGCCCTTATGTATGGGTCACCTTAGTGAACCAGACTCTGGTTAAGGCCTGAGAGCTTGTGTTAGGTCAGAGGCTTCTTAGGTTTCGCTTCTTTATGAATGAGAGGGGTCATTTATTAAAAATGGAAACTATTTCAGTAAGTCAGTAACCTTAGCCCACACCTGGCCTTTTGTGTTCCTGGGAACAGGAATTGAGGTATGAGACTATGTAATAAGAACCAACTTTCCTAGTCTCACTGGAGCCAGGAGAAGTCATATTAATGTTACTGAGCATGGTACCTGATGACTAATGTATGTTTAGCATAACACTGTACTATAAATATGACATTACATAAAATGTAAGAACTCATACGTATGTATGAATATTACAATGAGCTTATCCCTCATTGGTCAGGTCTGGGGTCTTTGTCTGAATACCATAAATACCCCCAGGGTGTCACTGGGACCCCAGACTCTCTGGTCCTGTCCAGCTGTTCTGTGTCTCCAAGTGTTGAAGTGAGGTTGCTACTCAGCCCTTCTCTTGTAATAAACATGTTTTTACTTTGGCATTTCTACCTTCTCTCTGACCTCTTTACGGTCTAGCTGTCAAGTCTGTCAACCAAGGGGTTAAATCCCAACAGTTATCAACTTGAAAATCAAGTAGAAGACATACAATGGTTAAATGTTAACCTCTAAGAGAAATTTGCTTACCTGTACTAACTCACTTAGCATATCTACATTTCTAAAGATTGTAAACCAGAAATCTGGAATTCCAGTGGGATTTGCCTCTTCTGTTGCTGCTGCTTTTGTTTCTTTCTCTTCTAAGACTACTTTATTTTTCAGGTCTCCCTACAAAATACATAACAGAACAGAAAAACAACAACATGAAGTCCCAATAATTGAAGCCTCTTAAGTGAAAACGTATATGCTTAGAATTCAATGTGGTTGATATAAAAAAATGGAAGAAATGTAACTGGCTTGTTGCTGGTCTCAAAATACCCCATTTAAAAAACTAAAAAAAAAAAAAAAAAAAGAATGCTATGGATCTGCAAGAATACAGTTCTGAATTTTGTGTCTTAAAAGCTATTTATAGAAATTGTTTTAAGCCAAAGTTCATGCTATTTATAAGTCAAAAGATTCCAAATTTATTTACAAATTTCTTTTAAGATTGTGGAAACAAAGTAATTCAGATGATTTCTTTTATCGGACCAACTTCTGTTGAGAGAATGCAAGCTTTCAGGTCACAAAGGGCCTGTCTACAGGCATGTAAAAAGTCAGAGCTATGGACTGAATATATTTATTTAGATTTTTTTATCCCACCCTTAAGACTCAGGGTGGCTTACAATTCTAAATATATGCGAGACAAGTATCTATCTATATGAAAGCAATCACTTGGGATGGAGTTATTAAAAAAACAACAAGGTGAAACCAATAATCAAAGGATAAAATAAATGCAGGCTAGAATACATACATAAGAATAAATATCGTGATCCTATCCTTGCCTCCTGACCTCTTATCGCACCCACTGTCTCCCCATCCCTCCTGCACATAGTCAATCAGCTCCTTTCCCTCTGCCTTCAACATGCCACCATTTCTCCTATGTCCAAGAAGCCTACCCTTGATCCTTCTAATTACTATCCCATCTCTCTCCTCCCTTTTGTTTCTAAGCTCCTGGAACAGGCTTGTGTACACCCACTGCTTTGACTTTCTCTTTGTCAACTCCTCCCTTGACCCTCTCCAATCTGGCTTCCTCCCCCTCCATTCTGAGACTGCTCTTGCTAAAATAACTTAATGACCTTCTCTTAGCAAAATCTAACCACCTCTACGCCATCCTTGTCCTCCTTGATGTCTCTACTGCTTTTGATGTCAACCACTCTCTCTTACTTGACTCCCTCTGTTTCCGTGGCTCAGTCCTCAATGGGTTCTCTCCCTACCTCTCTGACCAATCCTTCAATGTCTCTCTTGCTGGTGCCTCCTCTACTTCTCTTCCCCTCTTGGTTGGAGTTCCCCAAGGCTCAATCCTTGGCCCTCTTCTCTTTTCTCTATACACTCCATCCCCCGTCTCACCTCACTAACTGCCTCTCTGACATATCTACCTGGATGTCTCATTGTCAGCTCAAACTTAACATGGCTAAAACCAAACTCCTCATCTTCCCCCCCAACCCTTCCCCTCTCTCTTCTCTCTCTGCCTTCATTGATGGGGTCAACATCCAGCTTGTCCCTCAGGAATGTAGCCTAGGATTCATCTTTGACTCCTTCCTCTACTTTAAACCTCAGATCGATTCTGTTGCCAAATCCTGTCGCTTCTCTCTGCACAACATTGCTAAGATCTGTCCTTTCCTCACGGTTTCCTCTGCTAAAACCCTGGTCCATGCCCAGATCATCTCTCGCCTTAACTATTGCAACCTCCTTCTCACTGGCCTTCCTCGCTCTCACCTTGCTCCTCTCATTTCTGTTCAGAACTCTGCTGCCAAGGTCATCCACCTTGCCCGCTGCTTTGACTACGTACAGCCCATCTCTCCTCTGGTTCCCTCTTTCTGAATGTATTCTGCACAAACTCCTTGTTTTTACCTACAAGGCTTTTCATGGCCTTGCTCCCCCCAATCTCTCAGCACACATTTCCCGCTACACTCCTGTCTGGGAGCTCCGCTCCTCCTCTGCCACCACCCTCGCCTGCTCACAGCTCCCCTGCTCCTCAAAACGCATCTGACCCTTTTCCCGGGCAGCCTCCCATGCCTGGAACTCTCTCCCTGAACACATTCACTCGGCTTCCTCCCTCCAAATCTTCAAATCCCTCCTCAAAACCCACCTCTTCCGTCAAGCTTTCCCTGGCTCCTCGTTCCCCTAGCCTCCTTGCTGACTTATCCTGAATCATCATATCTTGTGTAACATTAAATGATTAACTACACCTTTGTAATCAAGCCAAGCACGTGCACCTGAGACCTCATGAGTTCATGTATGTACCCCTGTTTCTTCCTCCGTTCCCCCCACCACTGTCCCCATCTCCCCATGTCTCTTAGATTGTAACCCTGCTGAGGCAGGGACCGTGTCTCTTTCTTAAAATTTTATTTTTAAAGTGCCAGGTACATTGCTGGTGCTACATAAATGCTTAATAATAATAATACCACCACCACCAGAAAGGGAGCTGTAGGAAGAGAGTTTTAAAGAAAAAAAAAGGTCATATTTAAAAGACTTCAAAATGATTTCAAAGTTTCATGTAGGGAATACAGCAGGTGTGTCAATAGCAGGCTCTCTCGATTGTTTCTACAGCAGCGTATAAAGCGCAAATCTTAGACCATTTATTTTGGTATCTAAGAATGCTATGAATTTTAGTTCTCAGGCCTGTCTTTTCAAGGTGTTGTACTGTTTCCTTGTCAGCTAAGGAAAATAAAAATGGAAGAGATGGTCATTCTGGAGGAAATGAACACCTGCAATTGATTTACGATTTCTCATCGTAACCAAGCCAAGTACGTGCACTTGAGACCTCGCATCTTCATGAATGTTAGACCCCTTGTCTCTCCCTCTGTTCCCCTTCCTAANAGACCCCTTGTCTCTCCCTCTGTTCCCCTTCCTAAGTCTCTCCCCCAGCTCCTGTCTCTCAGATTGTAAGCCCTAGAGGCAGGGACCGTGTCTATTTTATTACTTTGTAAAGTGCCAGGTACACTGCTGGCGCTATATAAATGGTTGTTAATAATAATAATAATAATTTAATGTTTTGTCCATAATCCCACCCCCTGCCAACATTTTACTCTAAGTTAATATTTAATTGAAATTTAAGATGAGTACATGCCTAAAGCAAGCTGCTGCACTGATATATGTATCCTTTTTGTACGTTGGACCTTACCTATCCTTTAGAATGGTATCGCCTGTGGCAGACAGTCTTCGTAGATTTTCTGATGAGCACATGGTTAGGCACAGCAATCAAATAACCACCCAGAGCTTCCAACAAAATATTTAGTCAGAGTTTCTCTTTTCAGGGAATAACTGCAATCTTAACTATTACAGCATATATGAAGTTTGCTTGTTGAGTGTATTCCCTGTAAAAAGGAACAACAATTTTGCAAACATTTTTATTCCACCACAGAAAAGAGTGTACCTAATTTTGTAAAACTATGGTGGTTTCTTCATCTCACCATTAGGAGGCAACAAAAAGATCTAGCACTCATTCCAACAAGTCAACTCAAATGAGATGATAGTCCACATCAGGCGAATGTCCACCTGCATGTTAATTAGGTGTTCGTGGTCACCACCCACTGGACACACAACTCCCACTCACAGTAGGGTCTCAGAGCTGTGGAGCCTGCCACGTGGGCGATTGCAGGCTAATTTACATCCATGCATCTACATCCTGTCAATTAGGTTGTATACAGTGCCTCTGCACATACAGGCTCACCAGCACCACAGAATTGCGAGCAAAGAGCCTAGCATTCTGAGAAGTGACCACTCCTTTCCCCTCTCTCTGCTCTTGCTCTCACTGGCACGCATGCAACGTCTGCCTTAAAAACTCAAAACAAGCTGAATTCAAACATGCTTTGTCCCAGCTCATTGCCGCACATGCCCAACATGGTTTCAAAGCCATTGCTTTCTCCAGCATGACTTCCACAGTCTTTACATCACTGTGGCCATGGCTCCAAATGACAGTCCATTATCTACCAGTACCACTACTTCTGGTGTTCCACCGCAGGCACTCTCCGCCTACTGATCTGCTTGCCAAAGTGTATTCCCTGGAGCAAGGAAGAGACCAAGGCCTTCCTTGTTCTGTGGGGAGAGCAGAAGGTAGAATACCAACTGGTCAAGTGCTACAGGAATGAGGTGGTGTTCCAAGAAATCTTGGTACAAATGGTAGTCCAGGGGCACAACAGAGACATGAACCAGTGCCAGCAACGGACCAAAGACTTGCGCAGAGGCTACAAGGAGATCAGGGACAACAATTTCACCTCCGGCTGCAGGAGGCAAACATTGCCATGCTACAATCTCCTTGACCGGTTCCTGTGTGTGAAGGGAGCCATCATGGCATCCTGCCTCTACAGCTGTGCTTTACCAGGAACCAGAAGAGGATGGATATGGCTCCCCTACTGCCCTCTCCAACCATTCCTGCTCCCCCACACGGAAGCTGTGACAACCAGTAGATTTCTCCATGCCTGTCCCCCAAACCCTGGAGCCAGCAAGCGTCGACAAGGACATGACATCTCATGATGTATACCCTCGAGTTCAGGAGCTAGTCTTTGTTTGAGGAGCTACCGGAGGTATTAGTCAAGGGTACAGAGGACCCTGATACCATGTTTATAGAGGTGGCGGCAGCAAATGGAAAGTTAATGCATCTGGGGAGAATGCATTTACACAGCTGCAGGATAAAGGCTTCCATTTACTGCTATCTAATTGTGGGTTTTTTTCTTTACTGTGTTCACAGGTAGCCAAGAGAGCATTGGGGAGCAGCAAGAAACTCCCTGGACACAGCAGCACCAGATACTAACGGTATTTTATTTATTCAAAACTTATATCCCGCCCCTCCTGCCCAAAGGCAGCTCAGGGCAGCAAACAACATGCACACACAAAAAAATTCAACAATAAAACATTTTAAGATAAATCTACAAATTTTAAAACAATTAATAAAAACACCCCCCCCCCAGCCTGGCAGAACAGTCAGGTCTTACACAAACGTTGAGCGACAGGAGGGTGGGGGCCAACCGAGCCTCCTCCGGGAGTGAATTCCACAGCACAGGGGCAAGCCACCAAAAAAGATCTCACATCAGTGGCCACCCGGCTCGCCCGGGGAACCTCCAAAAAGGCCCCCACGAACGATCTCAGGGGTCGCATGGGCACATGGGGAGTGAGGCGATCCCGCAGATAGGCAGGGCCCAGGCTGTGAAGGGCTTTAAAGGTCAAAACCAGCACCTTGAACCTA
>QEPC01003194.1:7128371-7156044 GCA_003113815.1 Sphenodon punctatus
ATGCAAGTTGGGGGGGAGGGGGGGAAGACACCATGACAGGTGGTGGGGGTAAGGGGTAAGTGTGCTAATGGTGGTGCTTGATTTCTGTACGTTCTTCATTCCTCTACAGTAATCATGGGAGGAGGGCTGTGTGCCCCAGAGATCCCACCACAGCAACTACTCCAACAGCAACTTAGGCTAGGTACTCACTGCAGTTTCACCTTGGGCAGGCGGAGGACTGTTACATTGGGTGTGAAGGTCAACCAGCGACTGAAAAACTGGGGCGGGATGGTGGAAACAGGGTAGTATGAAGTAGCGGCTCTCCCTGTTGCCTTGCTATGGGTCTGCCAGCACAACGGGCGCAGACTGAATCCCTGCAACGAGCACACAGTGGAACCAGGACCTACAGGTCTGTAACCAGCGATGCAGGAAGGATCTTGCAAGGAAGCTGCTGAAGAAGACCACACAGTGGGCAGACAAGATCTGGGATGCAATTCAGGGCATGGCCTGGGAGCACAGGCAGCCTGTGCGGCACAATGCAAGCCCTTGGCTGCTGAGGCCCACCTGGACTGCTGGCAGGATGACAAGCACTGGGCTCGCCTCTGGCAGCAGTTCAAGCAGTCGGACAGCGTGCTCAAGAAGGTGAGTAAGGAGATGGCTGAGATGTGGGCTCAGACTAAGTCTCTCTCAATTGATCCAGCTCCAGACCTCCCTTCTTGAGCATGTAGCTGTTGCAAGCATGAGCATTTTTGCTCAGGGGCAGGCACTATTTGCAACTTCCCTTTGACAGTTCACACATGACTGTTCCTGGATACCACACCCTGATTAAAAAAAAAAAAGGATAGGTAAAGTAAAGAAAAAGGTTATTCTTACCTCCGGGAAAGAATCCGAAAAGCAAAGCATGTGCGGGGTTTGTAACATGGGACCACTGCCCAGTGCATTTTTGCCTATGATCCTGTGTGGGATTGCAGAGTTGGGAAATCCAGCTCTGCAATTCCCCGTAGGATAGCTGGCAAAAATTGATAGCTGGATTTGTAACGTGGGGGTGGTCCCACGTTACAAATCCCACACATGCTTTGACTTCTGGATTCTTTCCCGGAAGCAAGTTGTGCACGGTAAGTAATGTGGGAGAGCATCTGAAGAATCGGAAGCACTGTCACACATAAGTGAGAAACTGGAGGAGGTTCTAGAGCAAATTGACAAACTAAGTATCACAGAATCATCAAGACAAGATTGTATTAATCCCAGAATTCTGCAAGAACTCAAATATGAAGCTGCAGACCTACTATTGTTAATCTGTAACCCATCACTAAATCTGACACTGTACCAGAGAATTGGAGGGTAGCAAACGTAACACCAATATTTTAAAAGGGCTCCAGAGGTGATTCTGGAAACTACAGACCAGCGAGCCTGATGTCAGTGCCAGGTAAATTGGTGGAAACGGTTAAGAACAGAATTACTGAGCATACTGATAAACATGGCATAACAGTGGAAGAGTCAACATTTATTTATTTTTATTTATTTTACAGATTTATATCCCGCCCCCTCCTGCAATGCAGCTCGGGGCGGCTAACAACAACAATAAAATATTAAAATTTACTTCAAAATATAAATATAAAATACATCATCTAAAACACATCATATAAAACAGGGCTAGAAAAACAAATAAATAAATGGGCGGGGGATTAAAATCACACACCCCCACCCTCCCTCCCAAACAGCCAGGTCTTACAGTTCCGCCGAAATGTCAAAAGGCTTGGGGCCAGGAAAGGGAAGTCATGCCTCACTAATCTACTGGAATTTTTTGAGGGTGTAAATAAATATGTGGATAAGGGTGAGCTGGTCGATATAGTGTACATGGACTTTCAGAAGGCATTTGATGAAGTCCCTCATGAGAGACTCTTGAGGAAATTAAACAGTCATGGAAATAATAGTCAGTGTCCTATTGTGGATTGGCAACTTGTTAAAAGATAGGAAGCGAAGAGTAGTACTAAATGGTCAGTTTTCACAGTGAAGAGCCCCAGGGGTCTGTATACTGGGACCAGTGTTTAATATATTCATTCATGATCTGGAGAAGGAAGTAAAGAGCAAGGTGATCAAGTCTGCAGATGACACAAAAGTTATTCAAGGTAGTTAAAACCCGAGCGGACTGAAAAATGGCAGGAGGATCTTGCAAGACTAGGTAATTGGACAACTAAATGGCAGATGAAACGTAATGTGGACAAATGCAAAGTGACATACGTAGGGAAAAATAACCCAAACGATATGCATACAATGCTGGGTTCTAAATTAGGAGTTACTACTCAGGAAAAAGATCTTGGGAGTCACTGTGGACAATACATTGAAATCCTCAGCTCAGTGTGTGGCAGTGGTCAAAAAAGCAAACTATCTTAGGGATCATTCTGAAAGGAATAGAGAATAAAACTGAAAATATCGTAATGCCTCTAAGTCAGTCTATGGTACAACCGCACCTGGAATAGTGCGCGCCGTTCTTAGTGCCCATCTCAAAAAAAGACATTGTAGAGCTAGAAAAAGTACAGAGAAAGGCAACAAAAATGATCATGGGTACGGAACAACTCCATATGAAGAAAAGCTTGATAGGTTAGGACTCTTCAGCTTGGAGAAGAGAGAACAGACGGGCTATGATAGAAGTTTATAAAATTATGAGTGGTGTGGAACATGTAAACAGGGAGCAGTTATTTGCCTTCTTTAACAGTACTAGAACAAGGGGACACTATGAAATTAACTGGCAACAGATTTAAAACAAATAAGAGGAAGTATTTTTTCCACTCAGCGCACAATTAGCTTGTGGAATTTACTGCCAGAGAAAGTGGTAAATGCTGGTAGTGTACCTAATTTTAAAAAGGGACTGGATTAAGTTCTTGGAGGATAGGTCCATTAATGGCTATTAGCCGAGTATGTTTTGAGGAAGTAACCTCTTACTGTTGGGGACTAGAACAAAAGGGAATGGTTTGCCCTTTCTGACCTGTTGGGTACTTCTCCAAAGAGACAGATCACTGTCAGAGACAGGATGCTGGGGTTGATGGACCACTGGACTGACTCAGTATGGCATTTATGTTCTTATATGCCGTTCTGGTGAGGGCTGGATGCACCAGAGGAAAACAGTGACACAAAGGAAACAGTTTTAAAGGCACTTATTTATGATCAGTAACCTGTCACTGAAGGTGCATGTATCAGGGAGCAGGTTATTTGAGGCTATTGGCCCTTTAAAGGAGGTAGCACCAGCATGTGAGCTGCAGGTGCTACCCGAGGCTGGTGCTGAAGTGACTAGAGGATACCTCCTGAAGGCCTCAAATCTGGGCTTGGGCATGGCTAGGCCAGTCCAAAGCCTAAAGAGCCTGAGATAGGCTCAGTCTGGGAAGAGATTGAGGGAGACTCAGAGGTAAGAGCTAAGGGAAGCTCAGTCTAAAGAGAGTCTACCAGGGTCTGAGCCATCCATACTCAGAAGGCTTACCCCTCGATAGAAGAAACACCTGGGCCAGGTGGTTGTACCTGGCAAAGGGTCACAAGAGACATAGAAGGGGTTAGTGAAGCACAACAGCGAGGAGGGCTACTAACTGGACTGGACCAAGGTCAGAGGGTTGATGACTGACCAGGGGTCTGTCCTGTGTATAAAAGGGAGGGGATGTTATACAGTAACAGTTATCAGAATAATACAGGACCCAGACTGGTGCGAATCCTTGGGCGGCATCCTGCCATTACTCTCGCAGGTACCTCTCGTCCCTGTTACAACTGGTGGCGAATGCCACCCTAACATCTGCCACCATGCAGTCTTCTGGAAGGGGGATGATCCTGTACAGGGAAGGAGGAGTGTGCCCGAATGCTCCCAGAGCTCAGCCTGGTTAGGGAGCTGTGTGCCCTTGCAGCTCCCTGGAGGAGTGTTGAGCTGAGGGCTAGGAGAGAATGTACCTGCGTGAGCTCCCTTGGGAAAGGTCAAGTTGTATGCTGAAGAGACATGACAGATGATTACATTCACTTTGTGGCAGCAGAGAAAAACATACATGACCCAAGATGGAGCTTGTGGTGTCGGTGGACCAGAGGATCCAGCAGTTTGGGGAATACCTCCAGTGGGAGTTCCAGAGATTCCAGGAGCACCTGTGGGGCGCAGTGCAGGAGAATATGGTCAGGTCAAAGCCAGATATTCCGGGAAGGCACCCTCCACGAAATTGAGCCTGGCCACAATTGTTCTGCAGTGCTGCTTCAAAAGCCTTCTCCATAACAGAGCAGGTGACACGGAGCTGCCTGTTGAAGTACACCTGCTCCAGGGTGCGGGCAATGCTGTAGGCCTTCATAAGTCAGGGCTTCAGCAGTTGGCAGGGTTTGTCTCTGGGTGCTGTGGCCACCTGGGATATGGGGCCCACAGAGGTTGGGGGATTATTGATACCCTAGCCTCTGCTGACATTTGGGCGAGGCCTGATGTAGACTGAGCTGTCAAGCCCATCCTTCAAGGCTGCCTATATGTTCGTAGGGTGGCACGTGCACACAATGGGGTTCTATGTACGCATGATATGAGTGCAGACACCATGCAACCCTGCTACAGTTCCAGGTTCAGTAGCATGGAAGAGTGGGAGCCCAGGATGCGTTGAGAGAGTGAGATGATACCGAGACTGACTTTTCTAGTCGTTTGTGCACTGCCAGAAGGAAGTCATTAAAGTTACTTCCCTGCCATTTTTCATCACTTCCCTGATGACAGAGAGAGAACACCCGCGGGGTCACCAGGAGTGCCTCGATTGGATGGTGGAGCTGAATTTCTTGGGAGAAACAAGTGGCTTGGGATACAAGGAATGTGAACCCACTGATGGAGAGCTTCTTGCCCCTATACAAGGTGTGGACACTTCCAAAAGCACAGAGTAACCTGGCAAGTGGGGATGTTTTTTACCCCAACTGTACGGTAATGCAAAAGATGCTAGAGGGGGGAATAGAAGAGGAGAATGTTGAACTGGGTTTTTTTTATGTAAGCCAAAAGGGATTTCAAGACGCCAATAGAACAGTGTGCTGCTACCCACCCGCACATTGTTGTGAGGAATGAATGCAAGAAACTAGGAGGAGCGAACATGCAAAGAATGACTGCTTTCACTTTCAGTGTTCACCACGGGCGCTCAATAAAGCATAAAATTTGCTCAATAAACTCAGCGTTATGTGCATGGGAAAAGATTACCAGCAGCCACCAAGTGCTGGCAAGTACAAACCCAGGCATGAGCCTCCATGGGTGGGTGAGGATAGCAGGGGCTGGAGAGCCTCCCAGAGTCATAACAGCCTGGAAGAAAAACAACTGGGGCAGCTTAAAGTCATGACACGGTGCGGGGCGGGGAGAATATTGGGTTGGTGGACAGAGAGCAACGGGGAAAGAACGCCTACTCGTGTATTATTTCTTGTTCTAAACCTGCGAATGTGGGCTGCCCTAATGCACATTAAATACACGCCAGGGACTGCCCGTTTATTAAGCTGTACACACTAAACATGTGAGTGGGGGGTGCATGGACCGAACTCGGACTGTAGCAGGCTATTGTCTTGTTAACATCACCCCCATGAGTGATGAGTCAAGAGCAGGAAGCAAACAGCAGCTATACAAAGACTACATTTTTGGTGAAAGGTATAGGTGGCTATAAGATTATTTGCATACAACATTTATATAATAAAAACAGGTTACTCGGGATGTTGCACTAATTCCAAGAATTGTTGTTACGAGTCAGAAAACCTCATGTGTGCAAGTTATAGTATTATGGGTTTCTGTGACATGGTTAAAGATCAAACACGCTGCAGACAGAAGAGAATATGAACAAGGCTAGAGATTAGAAAAGGTAAATGATGAGCAGGACAAAACGCGAGTTAAAATAATGTTGTCTTCTCAAAAAGTATGCTGAACTTTGAATATGCCTGGAAAGCTAAAATTTATTTATTTTTCTGATTTTTACTCCATCCTTTCTGAATAGCTCGGGGGGAACATGGTAGGACAGGCAATGGAACATGGTAGGACAGGCAGTGCTTCAGATACACAAGGACCATTTAGGGTTTTAAAGGGTCGACATCAGAGTCTTGAATTATTCCTGGAACATTTCCACCAAATTCTGTTCTTAACCAATTCCACAAAATTGTTCCTGGAAGATTATAGGCAGCCAGTGCAAACTTCAGAGCACTGGCATAACATGCTTCCTGCGACCTGTCTGTGAAAGGAGCCAAGCCACCACGTTCTGCACCAGCTAAAGCTTCCCAACAGTCATCAAGGGCACACCCACATACAGCATATTGCAGTAATCCAGGCACAAGGTGATGAAAGCATGGAGGACAGTGGCCAGATCCAAGACAGACAACAGGAGACCCAAGTGCCTCCAAGTTACAAAGTCAGTCAACCATTATCACTTCAGTCTTGTCAGAATCCAGCTTCTATCGACTCACCCTCATCCAGTCCCCAACTGCAGGCGGGCATTGGGTAAGCACTGAGACTGCAGGACCTAAGTTAGATGAAAAGGTGAGAGAGAGAGCTGGGCGTCATCAGCATACTGAAGGCACTTCACTCCAAACCTCCAAATGACCTTGCCCAGTGGCTTCTGATACACAATTGAACAAGAGGGGAGACAGTATAAAAGCCCTGCAGGACCCTACAGGGGATGTCACAAGGGGACAATAAGCAGTCACCCATCTCCACTGAGATTTCCCCAACAAGACAAAACGGAACCACTCAAGAACAGCCCCATGCACCCGTAGGGTCCAGCAGTAATGTCAACACCTCATGATCAACTGTACCAAAGGCTGCCAAAAGATCTAACAAAATCAACAGGGTACACTTTCCCTTATCAATCTCTAGGCGCAGATCGACCAAGGACACAAGCGCAATCTCTGTGCCATACCCAAGACAAAAACCTGACAGAAACTGGTTCAGGAATCTGATAGCAATGAGATGAGCCTGAAGCTTCTGGGCAACCACCCATTCAATAACCTTCTCTAAAAAGGAACGGTTAGAGAGACAGGCCGATAGCTGGCTGGGGAGTCAGCATCTAAAGACTGTTTCTTAAGCAGGGGCTAGACAACTGCCATTTTAAGGGCATCCGACACCCTGCCTACCTGAAAGGAGTTGGTGACAACCCACGCCAGCAATGGCTCCAATGTCTCCTGGCTACCTTTCACTAGCCAGAAAAGACAAGGATCTAATTCACAACTGGTTGCCCTCAGCACCCCTTCCACACCCCCTACATGCATGGGTGATATCAATTAAAACCACTCCAAATAAACAGAACAAGATTGAGCTTCCATAACCTCAAACTCTGATCCTGCAAAAATCAAAGTGTCAGTATACATGCGATTTTGTCTACAAAGTAATTAATAAAAATGTCACAGTGGGCATTAGATGTCTCCATTTCCTGGTGGAGACAGGTCCAATCAGCCAAGCATCCCACTACCTCCCATTATTAATAAAAATGTGATGTACTGACACTATGCTAGGCAAATTGTTTATCTGAGGTTAAGCAAAGCCTTAACAAAAACTAATTTCTATTACAGAGCATATATTATAAACCAATACATTAGCTAACATGCATTCATCTACTAGCATAAAACCTGCCTTAAGACTGTATTTTATTTTTTGTTCAAGTAGAAGAGATCTGTTAGACACACAAATATCGGGGTGGGGGTGAAGCTAGTCATGTCCCCCAAAACAGCAATGCCAACCAAATACAGCCAGCTTTCTACTACTTTGGGGATTTATGTAGCACTGGAATGGAACCCACTAGCAGGAGGATACTGTTAACAGGTTACGAACAGTGCAAGCTACAATAATGCATGAAAGCTACAAGTGATAAACTTCCAACAACTTAGCTTACGGAATTTAAGAATATGTTTTCCTTGATTATTCAAGAGTTCTTAAGTGAAAACAAGGAAAGATTATGGTCAAGTCATTAGAATACAATGTTATTTTTATCCAGCTCATTTTTATATATCCATTGCTGTGAAGGCATTTCTGATGAAAATCTCAAAAGAAATGCAATTTAAGATAGTATCTTCCAGATCACCCAAGCTTCACAGGTCAGTAATTCTGTTTAAGTGTAGTATTACTTTGTACTTACAGCTAGTTTTTCTTCTTCCTCGTTTTCACTGTGCCACTCTGCCTCAACATCTGTAGGTTCAACGTCACCAGTGACAAATTCCCTTCTCTGTGTAAGTTATACACGAAACAGAGAAAATATTAGAATATTAAATTCACCCAATATTGGTACCCTGTGCTGCTAGAAAAAGCTGAACAACACTGCTTTTGTGGTCCCTCAAAAAACAACAAGAAACCTCCTAGAGACTATTCATGATACTCAGTTTGTGGAACCAGCAGCAGCAGAAGTGACAGATTCCAAATGAACAATTTTGAGTAATATTTTATAAACACTCTTCCTACCTTATCAAAGAGAGGCTGGTAGAGGGCGGCATATTTTCTCTCTAAGTCATGAACTTCTTCATAAAATTTAGCTTCTATATGGGCACATTTCACCTGGAGTTGTTTCAAGGCATCAATTCTTCTCTTTACTGCTTTCGGTAAACTAGAAATAAAGACAGTTCTTTCCACATTAGTTATACTGTCATATATTGGCATCTAACATTCACCATACTTCTCCTTGGCGATAATAGATCTCACTATATACTTTTGTCAGTTTAACCCTCAGACGATTGAAATGTACACTTTATTAATCCAGTATTGGGGTAAAATAGACCCCAATTAAGTCACAAGTGAAAACAGATGTGGCTGATTTGAAAGTGACTCCAGTTTAATATAAAAAATTAAATTTTATTAAGAGTTATTGTTTGCAGTAAAAAAAACAATACTAACACAAAAAGGTATTTGGGGTCAATATTTCCCAAATGTTAACCGTAACATCTCCCAATTACAGTACTAGGGTTGAACTGACCCCACATTTTTGGAACACAACATGTACAGAACCTGCAAAGTGATAACTGGTGTATACACACAACACTTTAAGGGTTGTTAAGGGTAACTGCAGACCATTTGACAGGGTCAAAAGTCTGAGGGCACAGAAAAAATGGAGGAGTGGAAATGACCCTATATACTTAAGTGGTACATTCTCTCCGCCCCCCCCTATCCAAAACCGCACATGGGTATGTTGACAAGAATACTGAAGATTCACACTATGAAGGTGTTAATTGCTGTGTAAACATAAAACAAAATGGCTGCTGGCAAGTTAACGTTTCATCCTGGGGCGTAGCTGACCCCAGTGTCCTTATAGTAATTATCGTAACATCTCATGGGTTATATCCTTTCATTCTCACCAGAAGTCTGGTGTGCATCATACTTACGTTTCAATGTAGCTGGAAGGAGTGTGTGCTGCGTTGTCAAGTCGTTCCTGCAAAGCTGCCAAGACTTGTGGATTTTTCATCACCTGATCTGCTAACTTTTCTATGAAAACAAAAGTACATTCTTGAGACAAGTCTGAATAAATCTGGACTGATTTGACATTATGTTTAGTAGTAATGCTATATAATTAACAGTGAACCTGTAGCCTTTTAGCTATAATTGTTACATAAAACTCCCCAACACCAACAAAATTGGTTCAAGACAGAAAAATGGAAATGGGGATGCAAAGGGAGAACACAAATGGAATGCCAAATACATCATCCATTTGGAAGAGATGGCCCAGCTTCTTTGCCAATAAGGTCTACAAAAGGGGAGGTATAAATGGGTTCCTTCTTGCCCCAGAAGTATTAAATAGGAGCTGTGGTGTACTGTTTCCCATCTCAATACACAGGTGATTCACGGTCTGTGAAAACAATTTTACATTCTTGGCTGGATTACAATAATGCACTGTTATTGGAGTTTCCCTTAGAAAAAGTTCTAAAGCTTCATGCAGTGCTAAACAATAGCCAACTCCAAAACTGGGCAAAGTACTATGAAATATAGTATTAGTTGATAATTTCTCAACAGAACGCAATATACAGATGCCAAAATATCCATAGGATTTTCCTGCTTGAACAAGGTTTTGAAGGGAGTTTAATGTACAGACGTAGAAACCAACAGTTTCAGTTTAACCCAAAAGACCAAGATTTATATTTTTTAAATATAGAAAATATTCAGATGCCTAGTGACAGGTACTACTATACTTTCAAGTTATACACACAAAAAAGTGTATTCCAAGAAAGCTAAAGTTACAGAATCAAGCATGAGGAAATGCCACAATTAAGACTGCCTGTACAACGTTCTGGCTGTGTGTACTCTGTATGATACAGTCCATCTGGAATTTTAATTAGCGGATAGATATACTGCCTGAGAAGGTGCTTTTTGCTTCACCAGAGAAAGGAAAATTGGCCGCTTACCTGCAAGTTTTACTTCTACAGGGGATCGTCCTGGACAGTCAGCTGTAAACCATGGGGGTTAGATTCCCCACCTCGACCAGCAGAAGGCAGACTTCAGATCTGGAGCATGCTCAGAAGGGATCTGACTCCCCCCCCCTTTCCAGTGCTCCAATTGATTAACAAGCCAATTCCACTATCTACATACTTCCTAAACTCAGATGCTTAGAAACATAAAAAAACAAAAAACCCAACTGAACAAAACCCCCACCCATGGGCACAAAACTCTCAGGAAGGGTAAGGGTGGGTAGCTGGCTGTTGGTAGGATCCACTGTAGAAAGAAAATTCAGAGACGTCCAATTTTCCTTTCTCACAGGGTGTTCCTCCTGGACGGCCAGCTGTAAACCATGAGGTCGTTCCAAAGCAGTGCCACCCATGAAAAAACTAGGGAGGGAAAAATCTTAACTTCAGATTTATCATGAAGCAGTCAGCTGATAACAAATACTCAGACTTGCAATACTGCCTGAAGCACCCTTCTACCAAAGATTGATTCTGCAGAATCCAGAATGTGAATCTTATAATGTTTGGTAAATGTACAGATGCCCAAGTGGCTGCCCTGCAAATTTCTCATTCCTGAAGGCTTGAGAGGCAGACTCCCCTCAGAGACTGAGCCAAAACTGGAGATAGAGGAGACTTATCCTCTGCCCTGTAGGCCTTGAGAATATAAGAAACCAACCATTTAGAAATAATAGTCATAGAAGTCTTCATACCCTTCCTGTTGGGATGACACGACACAAACGATGAAGAGGAGCGAAGAAAAGATGCCGTCCTGTCAAGATAAATCCTGGGGTGCCTCCGAACATCCAGTCTATGCCACACTTTTTCCCTGGGATGTGATGGATGGGGGCAAAAGGGAGAGAGAACTATTTCCTGACTTCTGTGAAAAGGCGCATTAACCTTGGGGCAGAAAGTGGGATCTAATCTCAACACTATGGAGTCCTCCTTGAAGGAGCAAAAAGCAGTCTCCATAGAAAGGGCTCCCAGCTTTGACACCCTCCTAGCTGAAGCAATCCCCACCAAGAAGGTTATCTTTAGCGACAGATAAAATAAAGAGATCTACCTAATGGGCTCAAAAGATGCCTTAACCAAAGGCATTCAAAACCAAATTTAGGTCCCAAGTCCCAGACCTGCTCAATCAGCGATTTCAGCAATCAGTCACTGACCTGCTCAATCAGAGATCTGTTTATCCTGTGGGACATGGTCAGGCCAAACGGTAGCGCCCTGTATTGCCAGTACTTCTGTGCATAGATGAATCATAGCCACCTCCTGTGGGTCAGATGGACAGGCACATGGAGGTAGGCTGCTTTCAAATCAAGAAATGTCAGCCATTCATCCTGGCATATTACCATACAAATGGACTGCAGCGTCTTCATCTTGAACCTTTTGGTCCTGCCGAATGTTTAATTTTTTCATATCCAATACTGCCCTCCACTCTTTGTTTGGATATTGGTGATACAAAATAAGAGTCTCTAGGAAACTGGAGGAGTTCTATGGTGTACCCACCCAGAGGATACCGTCTCTCTCACCAGGCGTCTGTGAAAAGGGCGAGTCATCCCCCCAGGTTTGCTGGAGTCTATGAAGGAGATGGTAAAGAGCCATGCATCAGTTTTAGCGTGCCCCGAGGCACCTCCATGTTTGGGACGGTTTGGGCTCCCTGTAGCTCTTTGCTTACCCCAGGGGGGTTTACCCCCCGGTTGGTTCAGTCTAACAGCCTGGTTACTCTGGTAAGTAAGGGCTTGTAATATAGGAACGGAAGAGCTGTTTCTGGGAAAAGATGCTTTGCAGGGTCTGCTTTTTATTTTTATCCAAAGCATCTACCAGGATCTTGTCCAGGCAGACTCTGAACAGTTCTAAATCCTGAAAGGGTCCGGCAATCAGGGTATTTTTTGCTGTATTATCCCCCTTCCATGATCCAGTGTGGTGTAATGTCTAAGTGTGCAGTACTTGGACCGGGAGGAGGGGTGGTGGCTTCTAGTCTCGTCTTAGCCAGAAACTCACTGGGTGACCTTGGGCCAGTCACATTATTTTCTCAGCCTAACCTACCTCACAGGGTTGTTGTGAGGATTAAAAGTTGTGTTAAACTGCTGTATGTAAAGCGCTCCAAGTGCCATGGCAGGGGGGTGCTATATAAAAATAAAGATTATCTCAGCCACAGGCATCTGTGGACTGTCACATTCAAGGCAGCTGCTTTGGAGGCCGAACAAAGAATATCTAGAGAGGAGTCCGCTATGAAGGTATATGCTAGCCTGATCCTGGTGACTAGAAACAGTTCGGAGGAGGTATTAGGTTCCCTATCCTGCTTAATCTACTTCATGAGGGCTCAAGTAAAGTATGAGGTCAGGGTGGCCATTTTGATGACCGCTGATACTTCCTCCAAGTTCCTGTGGAGACTGACCTCAATCCCCTTACCTGCGGGGTCCCTGGGAAAGCAGTGCCCCCTCAGTGGGGAAGACGGATTTCCTGGTCAGCAAAGCCGCAGCATCCACTTTAGGAGTGACCAACAGAGAGTCTTTATTCTTTGTGAGGGAGTAGAGTGACTCCTGAGTTTTATTTAGTTTAAACGTCCTAGATGGGTGCTGCAATTCTGCCTTTATAATTCTCTCAAAGGCTCTTTCAAGCAGCATGCCCCTATCTTTAGACTGAATCGTAGGAATGTACTCCCTATCTTGAGTCCTCCCCTGAGGGCCTTTTCTCCTCAAGGTTTAAACCTTGCATACTTGCTCATAGATTTGGTTCCTATATTTTATTGGGAATTCCCTGCTGGGGTCCATTGAAGTATCCCAAGGGGGGGTGGGGAGGTGTCTAGGATTTATCCCTCCTCTAGGGGAGAGTCTTGGGCCCCTTCCTCATCTGAGGCTGCCTCATTTCCACTGTTTTGTGAGACCGTCACCCACCTTTGCTCCCTATGGGGATTTTTTATTTCTAGGGCAGAGGCGGGAGCAGGATTCCTGGCCCAAGGATAACTCCAGTTTGCGCCCTGAGGAGCCCCCTCCCTCAGATTGATCCAGGGATTCGAGTGGGCCCATGCGCCTACTGGGCAGCTTGTCGGCTGGGAGCTTTCCTTTTCCTGTTTTCTTGGAGGCCCCTTTGAAAGGAGCCTATCTTTTCTTTTTAGTCTTTTTGGGAGAAGGGGAGGAGTTGCACCTATTGCACTTCAGATCCTTCAGGGAGTGGAGGACCTCCTTAAGGACCAGCATGTGGGGGTCTGCAGTGGGCCTGCCAGCATGGGGTGGCAGGGTGTCTTACTTGCTCCTCATCCCCCAATGTGCTCCTCCTGCTTGTCATCTTGGACTGCTGCACCAAGAGCCGCCCCACTGGCTCTCCTGCTGTGGCCGCTCCCCTCTCTTGGGTCTCAGAGTCATTTTGTCTCTCTCCCAAACTGCTGGCTCCAGAACAGACTAGGCTAGTTCTTATGCTGGGCCGCAGCCGCACTTTCCCCTTTGCTGCACTGGGGCTGATGCTGTGCTCTGAGGAGCGAATGCAGCCTGGGGAGCGCTAGTGGGCTTGCCAGCGGACTGAGGCCCCGCGGGGGTGCTCCACTGTGCTCGCTCTTCCGGGCTCCTGAACTCCACAGAATCGGAGCTGCAGGAACAAACAGGAGTCCCTTCCAAAAAGGGGCCCCCACGGTAAACAGTGGAGGGTGTTTGTGTGTCCTGCTGCTCTGGAGGCAGACAATCAACTGGAACTGACCAGTCAACTAGATACCTTCTGAACATGGTTCAAATCCAAAGACTGCCTCTTGCTGGTCGAGGTGGGGATCTAATCCCCCTGGTTTGCACCTGGCTGTCCAGAAGGAACACCCTGTGAGGAAAAATGTTTTTTGCAAATGTATTTACTATGTTAAAAAAAAAAAACCTAAATAAGACAATAAAATGATTAATATGCACATAAAATTAGCCATTTTAAATTTTAAAGTGTTCAGTGATCAAATTAGTTCTTTTTAAATGTTGATTAAAGTTTGAGATTTTCAAAAGACAAACCTGATTTTTCCAGTTAGTTACTCAACTGCAAAGTGTTCTAGAGTGACATACAATCAAGAGTATATGGGAAAAATATTTTCCAAATTAAACAAGAATGGACCAGCTGAATGGTCAGAACTGTCAAAAGAAAAAGCCCACACATCCTCCTTTACTGCTGTCCAAGACTCATCCACGGAAAGGTCTGGCACAAGAAGAATTTGAGAAAGTCATGAGTAACAATAAAAAACAAACAAAACAGCTTAGAAACTGCATTTTACCTTTGACTAATGTACATTCAAAGCCTTTATGTAAATGAAATCCAGTTGCTGTATGCAAATAGATTTCAGGCAACAACACTATCAAGAGAATTACTATCCTCTGGAATATCACAGTATAGCTACTTACTTTTTGCCTCTTACCTTTTTTGTAACTTGTACTTTTAGCACCTTCAACAGAATCTGACACAGCATCTTCTGCATTACTAGAAAAATCAACAGTTGTTTTCACACACCTGAGACACTAGCTTAATACAGAGATGATCTTGTCAGTGCAGCAACATTTAAAGTAAATATGAAAAGAGTACTTTAAAATTTGACTTAACTGAAGATTTAACTGTAATAAGACTTAACTGATAACGACTTAACTGAAATTAAAATGTTAAAAATCTTTGAAAGACGTGAATGTGTTTTACATGATTTTTAATGTAATAGATATTATAATCTTACTTTCTGTTAAGTCATCAATAAGACCTGAGTGAAATAGAAATCAGTCAGGAAATGCATGTAGATGTGGCTTTTTATAAAAGGTGTAGTTGAAATTAATTACCATTTGAAGTAAAATAAATTTCATTTGATATTCTGCATTTGGAAAAATATGCAAGTACAGGATTCTATTTAAATTATTTTGTAATAAGATATGTGTAAGAAACATGCCTTAACAATTTCCTCTTGTATTAGAGTTTTTGATATTGTAGATTCAATACACAGATGCCGCCTCAATACTGAATTTTATTCTCTGTTGAGGTTTGTCTAAGTGTGAGGATACCTTACCTATATTTTAAAAACAGTTTGTTTTTTAATATTGGAATTTCCATTGTTTGCAAAAGTGAGTGTTGCTATATGAAATAAGATGAAAAAAGCTTTTATGTTTAGAAGTAAGCTGTAATTATATATTGACAAACTGTAAATTGAGAAGATACAGTGTATTTAGTTGTTTGTTAGTAGAAATGGTGACATACCATTTCATTCAAAACCAAATACTGTCACCATTTCTACTGACAAAGAAGAAATACACTGTATCTTCTCAATGCCCTTTAAATGGCCCTCCTAAAGATACAAGCTAATCAATGGCCCATTGATTTCAGATGCCATGATTACACCATTTGTTTGAAAAATGCATACTCCACATTCATAACTTAGGGTGAAAACAGACATGACGCTAACCACCCTTTGTGGTTATTTATGCATGTTGCAGGGCTGTATTGGTGCCCTATGCAGCCCTGAAACATGCATAAATGACCACCAAGGGTGGTTAAAGGGTGTTTTGCGTCATGTCTGTTTTCACCCTTAGTATCAAGGATATGATCTGTAGTACCACACACCAAAAGGAAGCCCACTTTTGTACTGATCAGTGTTTCACTTGAGCTTGCATTGTAAACTCGTGTAGGTTAGAGTTGTTAGACTCATACCTTGGAAACAGGATACAAATACTGTTTTAAACACAAACTCACTGAATGGCCTTGGGTGAGTTCTCTCTCAGCCTCAATTTACCTTCTGTAAAGTAGGATTAATAATGACTTCACTCGCAGTGTTGTTGCGAGTCTGAAGTAAAAAAAGTATGGCTGCTGCTGAAGAGAATTGGAAACGTCCTGAGCCTTTTGTAAGCTATGTGACTGTAGAGAGATTCACCCTCCCAAATCAAGCAGGGAATGGAGGGTAATTCTGTTTTAGAGGAGTCATATGGAAATTAGCTTGTATCTTTAGGAATGCATCCTTTTGGAAATAAGTAAAATCTCATCCCAATGAAATCCCTTCTGGGGAAGTTACTCTCTCAGCCTCAGCTCTCCCCATCTGTAAAATGGGAATAAAAGATCTGCCTCACAGGTGAACTACATACGGATTGTAAAGCACCTAAACCACTGACAGTGCAAGAGAAATGAATAATAAGAATGGTGAAGAGAAATGCCTCAGACAGGACAGTGCTAAGCACAGAAAAAATTAAACTAAGCTCAGAAGGGAGCAGAGGTGAGGATATGCACACAAGGATAGGGAAGAGATCAATGACACAGATTCATGATCTCCACTCTCCTTTTTTAAACCGTACCTATTAAGCATCTCCACCCCCAACTGCTCTGTGGCCCTGAGAGCTTGTATGATTTTTAGTGGTTTCCCACCCCTGAAGTAACTGGAGGTGGCCAATCAGGAGAGCAGCTGGCCAGCCAGAGGCTTCTAGCTGCCAGGTGGAGCAAATCAAGGTGATGATCCACTATTTTTCTACACAAATTTTGGGTTCATAGCAAAACGTCCTCCCCTTTTGGCCGAGCAGATAACCCACCCCCTTCTCTAGAGTACAGAGGCTAGAACTGAATAATTCACACACCCGAGCCTCACACCCCAAAAAGGAGGCCTGGACTGAATTCTGTCAATTGATTATTGTGCAGCTGAGAGTGCCTTTTGCAGGGATGGTGTGGGGGGGGGGGGTAGCTTTGGGCAGCAAGATGAAAGCAGAAGAGAGCGACTGGAATGGCTTTTGAGAGTTTAGTATTGCTAATGTCTAATCCCAAAAAATAACACACGCAACCATGAATCTGTCAGGAGAGAGCAAGTATGCATGGGCTCTGGGAATGTCAGAAGAACAGGGAAATCGAGGTGTGTAGACTTTGTTGCTGGGACTGGAAGTAGCTGCTTCCACTACGTCCATCTTTTGCTTCTGTGCGACCACTTAGCAGCTGTCGGAAATACCCATCACTGTCCTCTTATACCAACGTCCCCCTGCCTTTTCTGTCTTTCCAGCTCAGTCCAAAGTGACATTCCCCATAGATTAACACCATCCTTTCCTTATCCCCACACCCACAAGAGCTCTGAAGTCTGACCAGCTAGAACCCAGTTAGGATTGAGGAGAAGCTGGTGTATCATCTCAGAGAGTTGGTAAGAGACAAACTGAGTGAAAGCTAGGTGCTACTTAGCATCCTCCACTACTCAGATGTTCAGGGCAACATGACCGAGACAGAGTCTCCAGTTTCCCATTAGCCCTGCTCAGTGCAAAATGATACTGGATGTAGAAATTAGCCTCTGTGCAGAGCGAGTTTGCTTAAACTTGAAAGTTTAAGTTTGTCCCCCCACCGTACACCCTCCCCCAACCCTGATGCGACCTCCTCCTGCGCACCCTCCCCCCAATGTTACCTCCCCCGCGCAGCCTCCCCCAGCCCCAATGTGACCTACCCCCCCTGCGTGCATAGCCTCCCCCGACCTGATGCAACCTACCTCCCTGCTCACTCTCCCCAACCAAGCTGATGTAACTCTGCACACACCCTCTCCCCACTCAATCCAACCCCCTCATGCCCCCACGCACCCAGCTGAAATTAAGAAGCGAGCTTCTGGCTGCAGAGTATCAGGACCACTCGGAACAGGTCCACTAACTCCTGGCATCTGGGGGATGTTTAAAGCCAATTCCCTGCCCCAGTGCACCAGGTTGGGAAGCACTGGGGGCAGGGCAGCAGCGGGGGAGATTTAAACCTCCTCAAGCCATCTAGATGGACCCTGAATGAACATCTTCTCAACCCAGAACACACAAGACCCAAACACGTATACGACACAATCATTTGGTCCACAGAAGATAATGACCTAATTTACCGCTTATAACTTTTGATTGAAAAAAGGATTTTGTTTAGTAAGAACCACCAGCAGTTACTATTATTATTATTAACAAACATTTATATAGCGCCAGCAGTGTACCTGGCACTTTACAAAGTAATAATATAGACACGGTCCCTGCCCCTAGGGCTTACAATCTGAGAGACAGGAGCTGGGGGAGAGACATAGGAAGGGGAACAGGGGGCGAGACAAGAGGTCTACTACCCAGTCTCCTTTAATTTTTCAACACATTCAAGCTAACATACAACGTTGAATAAATGAGAACAGCCCTGCAACAGCTGGTCAAAAACCCAGAAGTGCCCCAAAACTCCAATGATAAAGATAGGCAGGGATTCAATGAGAACTCTTTCTTGCCTTTACTATACAGTCGCAACTGCGGCTCTATAATCTATCTGGCAGAGACAAAGAAGAGAGCTAGTGACACATTACCAGACAGCATGTTTCCCACAAATTATTAGTAGTTCATGGACCAGTATTTATGAAGTTCTGAAAATGTTACCTCTAAATCCAAATGTTGGTACAAAGGTATTTTATCTTTTTATAAAGGATTGCATTATTGCTTGTTAGATGGCACGCTTCTTTGGGCAGTGTCTTTTTATGTGTATTGTATCATACAATAGGATTCCTAAGTATCACATTTGTCCAAAAGATGGACAAAGAGAAGCTTTTGACGCCTATCTAGCTGAAGCTGAACCTTGCCTACAAATACGCAGCCTGCTTCAAAAGCCACTTCTGTTAAACTCTAGATCTAAAGTAAATTGTAGAACGTTGAGGTTTGATGGCAGCAGAGCCGTTCAAGTGAATGGTGCAACATGCACATTACATACAGAGGCAAGCAAAAGGACATGGCTTGTCCCCAGGAAGCTTAAAGTAAGAATAGAATGTTAAGTTGATTGAAACAGTAGTACTATTTTTTGCTTATGTAAATGAGTGTGGTTTTTTCATAGGTCAGAATAGCCACTGTAGAGCTCTTCACCACACAGCATTTTAAAGAAAAATAAATAAATTCAGAATGTTATGACTTACCTGTTATCTGCCATCTGTCTGGTTGTAGCCACCTACATGAAAAAAAGTCAAATATTTAGAAAACGTTTGGTGCTTTTTCAAAAAAAAGTTATCAAAATAATTAAGTAGGCCTCAAGTTGTCTATAGTAACAGCTGCAGAATCTGATATGGTAGCAAAGATATCAGTCATAAAAGTCACAAAGGATCATCTAAACCTTGCTCTAATGAAAAGATACTTGCATGAAGCATCACTTTTGAAAGAAGTTAATTTTAAAATCCAGTTAGCATGATATGGTCTCCTAGAACATTTTTGTTATTAATATTAATTGGACCCCAGCAACCATTCAGCTTATATTCTCTCTCAATCTGTTCATAAGGCATCCTAAACCGAGGCATATACTACAACAATATGTTAAGAATGTGTGAAATAACTGTGCAGTTTCAGATACTGGTCAAATGACTAAACAAGGTACAAAGTTGTGAATATGGTAGTTCAATGTATGCAGCCTTCAGGTATACAGAGTACTGTGTGCTGTCTTCTAAAACAAACTAATAAAAATGCATTGTCCTGGAGTTTATTTCATTCCAAATGTTTAAACCTAGATTCTTAATTTTTTGTTTTTCCAATAGGGGAGTCCTTCTAGGGTAGCCAAATTATCTTCACAATCCCCCTTCACTATCACAACTACTCTCTCTACAGACAAGATGTGGATCATTTTCAGGGGACATATTTTGCTCTTTTATATTCCTCATGACATGGTTTTCTCAAGAAGAGCATGCAAACTTTTGAATACAATGATCAAGGGCAATATAACTTATTGCATGAATTTCCACAATTCTAGAGAATTCTTGAAGAACAAGGTTTCCCTTCTCTCTCTTCCCAAGTATCTCTCTCCTCCCTACCCCCTTCCTAACTTGAGAGAGGATAGAACAGTCAGAGGGCACACAATGTGCCAGCATTTCAATCTTACCCTACTTCAAGTCTTATATCAGTCTTTCCTTCTTCCCTGCCTAAGATTACATTTAACTGCTTTTAATAGCATCTCTGATCAATAGATCTTGGAGTCCAAAGCCAACCAGAGGAAGACTATAGCATAAGCTATAGGGGATATGACAGAAGTTTAGAAGATCATGAATGGTGTGGAACAGTTAAATAAGGAGCTACTATTTACCCTTTCTAAATACAGTAAAACCAGGTGTCACTCCAAGAAATTAAGTCAGTAGATTAAAAACAAAAGTATTTTTTCACTCAACATACATCTGTGGAACCCCTTGCTAGAGGATGTTATGCAAGTCAATAGCGTAACTGGCTTCAAAAAGGGATTGGAAGCTTTTTTTTTTTAGAGCAGGTCAAAAGGGCTACTAATTAGGTTAGTCAGGGGAATGAGACCCTTGATTGTCAGGAGGTTGGGGGGGGTGGGGGAGAATGGCAGGAAATGATTACACCACTGTAACCTGCTGTGTACTTCCCTGAAGCAACCAAGACCAGCTGATGTCGGAGACAGAATGCTGGGCTAGGTGGACCATTGGCGTGATCTAGTAATGGCATGCATATTCGTAAAGCCTTCCACAAAGGCCAAATGAGGTGAAGTTAATGGCCCTATAATAAACGTACAACTTTTTCTTTGAAGACAGGATGTCAATTAGTCCTCTGAGAAACTGAAGAATTAGGCTGCTTGCTTTTTAAAAGAAATTATATTGAATTATTTACCAGTCACCTTGCTCCAGATCAGAATACGACACAGCCAGCAACTCATTTTAAAAGACAATGAACTAGATGAAAATGATCTCTCAAGTTCTTTGGAAAGTATTTCAGATTTCTATAAAAAGTTTGGTTTTCTACGCAAAGTGAACCAAGTGAATTGTTGAGTACAATTCCCAGTGGACAACTATTACAAGACATTAATACCAATGGCAGCCTCACTGGCAGTCACATCAGAGAGGATTGAAGACTGAGTGGATTTCTGTTTTGTAAGTTAAAGTTTAACCTTCAGTATTATTGAGTTAAGTTCTTATGAGCACGAAACAAGCTGAGATTGCAGGGTTTTGACAAGATACAACTGAAAAGACCTAAAAAACAGGGATTTGCTCATATCGGTCTATGATCCTAGTCAATACTAGGGAAGTAGTGTCACCGTGATTGAAGAGTTCAAAAGACGAGAAAGAGAAGGTGCAAGTTAAAAATAATAGCAAAGCAAGTCTTATAGGACTCTAGTTAGCTCCACAGCCAATCAGAAGATACATTACCTTCTGAGGGCTCAAAAACCCTGCCCTCCTTTACCCCCAGTGGGGTGGTGGAGCAGTTGGTCGCCAGGGTGGATCATCCTAATGCATCCAATAGGATTCCAGAACTCTGGGGGATTGACCTGCTGACCTTAACAGTCTGTTGATGGCCTGGTTGATCTGCAGTATGATATATTGACTTGGGTCATTGACACAGTGGCACCCAGTCATCCACTTCTTCCACTGCGGCAACACAGGTCTCCTTGGTATATGGAGGACCAGAGGCTGCTGAAGCAGGAGGATAAGCGGTAGAGCGTAGGTGGCCCTTGACTCATACCAAAGCCAGCTAACTGTGGCATAGATCGTTTTTGAAGGACAATGCCGCTGGCGGTGGCAGTGGCGAAAGGCGGCTTTCTTCACTACTGCTACAGCATATGCAAAGTGCCATCCAGCAGAACTCTTCCAGGTGGTGAATTGTCTTGTTAAATCCTGGCCGTCTCCACCTGGAGTTGAAGTCATTAGCTGCCCACTGCAATGAGTTTGCCACCTACCTTGCAGATAAAGTTGCTCACATTTGGCACAACTTGGGAACTGCCAGTTTGGGTGCAGACTCAGAGAGTTTGAGGCAGGGGATGTTCGGTTCTGTCTAGTTTGCTTAGATCGGCTTCAGTTAGTCTTGCCCACTGATGCAGAGGGCGTGTCTGGGTGGTTCAGATGACCAGCTGGGAAATTATATGGAAATTTGGAGTGAAGTGCCATCGGTACGCTGATGACATCCAACTCTCTCTTTTTGGTCTGGCCCAGGTTCTGCAGTCTTGGTGCTTGCTGCTGTAGGGAACTGGATGCAGGTGAGTCAATTGAAGCTGAATCCAGACAAGACTGAAGTGATGATGGTGGGCTGGCCTTGTGACCTGGGAGATAGAGAGACCCCTGTTACTGATGGGGTCCATCTTCCTTTAGTCACTCAGATTTGCAGCCTTGGGGTGCTTTGGATCCATTGCTGCGCCTGGATTGCCAGGCGACAGCAGTGGCCAGGAGCACTTTTCACCAACTTCATCTGGCAAGAAAGCTACGACCTTTTTTCAGATTTGAACTTGGACACCATCACCCGTGTCTATGTAACTTCGAGTCTAGACTACTGCAATGCGCTCTACATGGGGCTGCCCTTGACGACTGTTTGGAAGCTGCAGTTGGTGCAGAATGTGACAGCAGGCCACCAGGAGCACATTATACCAGTGCTCCAGAGTCTGCACTGGCTACCAATAACTTTCTGAACACAATTCAAGGTGCTGCTTTTGACCTAAAAAGCTCTAAATGGCTTGGGCCGCAAGTATCTGAAAGACTCGCTTTCCTTATGTCCCATCACAGTCTCCGAGGTCAGCCACAAACACCTGCTTTTGTATACCACCTCTCCATGAAGTTTCTACAAGGGCACACAGAGAGGCATTTTCAGTGGCTGCCCCACAATTATGGAACTCTTCCCCCCTTGGAGATTCATCTAAGCCTGAGCCTGCCCATCATTCTGAAACTATGTAATATATTTTTGTTTGGCCAGGTGTCTGGCATGCAGGGATAGGGTTAAGTGGAATATGTGGATGGGGGTATGGGGTTAAAGGGATTTTTAGCTGTTTTTATACATTATAAGCTACCATGAATAAATAAACTTAACAGTCAATAAACCACTGCACAGGTGAAAATCTGTCTAAGCCTCACTATAGCTGTAAGTCTAACTTTGATGGAAAATATTTTCCTATACAGGCCTTGATCTTGAAAACATTCATAAACATGTACCACCAATGAAGTCAATCAGACTACCTATACATAAATGCTTGTAGGATCAGGGCCATAGTAGGTTCATTAAAACAGGTACTATGACACCATCACCCAGTGAAGCAATGCACGCAGGATAAGCCATCTGTTTCTCCCCTCGAGATTACATGTTTTGTCAGCTTCAATGCCTTTTCCTTTGACAGGCAGCAAACAAAACAAACAAACAAAGCCAAAACACCTTCACACCCTCTTAAATAAGGTTATATTGTGCTATCAGAGAACCCATAAAAAGCTACAAGCAATGCATTAAGCCTCATGGCAACCTTGACAATGATTTTAAAAGGCTGTAAAAATCCATTTGCCTGCTTGTCTCTGGCGAGTGATTTCAAGTGCCCTGGACCCCTGCAAATCCCAATCCAGCAAGTAAGTTATTTATATATTTCTTAGAGTCATGCAATTACCCTTTTTTGCCTCTACTGTTATTACTAAGGCAAAAATAGCAACAAGAATCTCCACATGCACTGCTCCAGTTACTTCACAACCAGGGTTATAAAAACATAAATTATTTACTTGCCAGGCATAAAAGAAACAACTATTCGTCAGGCTGGATATAGCAGGAGAGTTTGTTGGGATTTAAAAATTCATTCAGCTGCTCAAAAAGTTTACTTGCCAAACTTTTTGGCGAGTCGATTTTTGCAGCCTTGTCCAAAACAAGCACACTCAGTTCAAAGGCACTAATGATGTTTATTTTGGGGACTTTGAACCAAGCAAGATTATTTTTGCTAGACGTCACCAGGAATAAGAGTTCTGCATGTTATCCAATGGCAGCTGCTTACCCCCATTATGGGGAGGAACTTAAATGCGAGGCAAAAATCACAGGAAGAAGTTCCACTCATGGGTACGGGGTTTGTGGGGGTGTAAAAATGTCTTTGGGTGATTCTCCCAGTGGTTTCATTCACGGACGACAGGGCTGGATTTTGAGCCATCGTCTATGAGTGAAGTCGCTGAGAGAATCATCTGTTGATGTTTTTACACGCAACCCCATACCCATGAGTGGAGTTTCATGTGAGTTTCCCTGCCGTGATTTTTCCTCACATAAGTTTAACCCCTCCCAACACCAAAGAATGGGCAAGCATCCTCACTCTCCACAGAAGGTATGCTGTAGCATATTAGGCTCAACACAAACATGTATTTTCTGCTAGAAATAAGACTAGGATTTGGGGTTTGTTTTTTTATTTTAAAAACCAAGTTTCTAGTGCTTGCTGTGAAGACAGTTTTCCTGACATGAACCAAGTATGATTCAATGACGCGAGACGTTTTTGAGTCTTCAAAGATTGTTCTAGTGCTGTCTCGGTTGTTGCTGCTTAAGGCTGTGCCAAACCACAGAGGAAAATTACTACTTCCTTTTCAGAGCTTAGTCACAACCCTGTAGGCTGCAATGGACCTGTGTATTTTATATGGTGCTGCTGGGGAGAGCTGCAAACAGCAGCAAAAGCCGCCACTGAAGGGGAATTCCCCAAAGGAAGGACAGCATGGTTCTGTTCTTACAGAGACCTTTAACCTTCATACATGACAGAAATGTTTAACGATCAGCCCTGTCTTTATTCCCGTTGTGTTGGCTACATTATAATTAAATGTTCTAAAATGCTACCACCCTCTTTTCCTACAGCCGCCTCCTAATCTTTGCTACTATGTAAATTAGCCTTCTTCTAGTTTATCATTTGTTGACTTGCTTTAACGGTTTGCTTTTCCCTTAACAACGAGCTCCCAGGTGATTGCTTTCAAATACAAACCGAATCTAACTTTTTACTTGCCCAAAGGAGGGCCCTGGGTGACTAGGAAGCTTGCTTACTCTCACCAACAAAAGCTGTTCCAATAAAAGAGATCATCTGAACTACTCTGCCTCCATCTAGCTCTGCCAGGCACTGTGCAGCAAGCATGCCCAGCTAGTTTACCTACCACTTGGCCAGTGTAGCTCCCCCCCACCCCAATATGAGATCGGTCAGTCTAACCTCTGACGGCGACCCACCCACCCTTCTGGAGTAACTGGGAAGCACCTGGCGGGCCTTGCTCTGAGAAGAGATCGATTCCCCTTCCTAGAGGGAAGGAAAGGGGAAGAGACCATGCTGCGAAAGCCCCGAGAAGCAGGGGAATGGAGTCGCCCCACCAGCAGTTGAAGCTGCGGAGAGGAGAAGAGGGGGGCAACGCACATGGAGCACAGGAAGAACGGGGGCGCGGCGGGTCCCCTCCAGCACAGGACGGAGGCGCCTCACCGCGACCCTCTCCCCACGCCCGACAAAGGCCGCTCCTTAAAATGGAGCCCAGACCCACCCCCCTCAGACAGCCAGCAGCGCCGCACCCTTCTCTCCCCCCGGGAACCGACCGGACCCCACCTCTCCTCACTGACCACAGCCGGGAACAGGCTAACAACCTCGGCGCAGCTCCGCTAACCTGCCCGGGCCTCACGTCTCCTCACGCCCGCAACAGCGCTCAGGATCTTCTCCCACTCCCTCGGGCTGCGCCGCCGTCAAGAAGGCCACCTCCCATTGGCCGACACTGCTGCACCCCTCGCAGTAAAGCTCACTTCGATTGGCCCAGAGTGAGCCGCGGCTGCTGCTCCGCACGCGGGACATGTTGACTTTCCGGGCAGAAAGAAGATGAACCAATCAACAAGCGAACGCGGCGCGGTGAGTGGAAGGGCGGGAGGAAGAGGAAGGGAGGGGCTTGCGCTTACGGGTGCGCGCGAGCGGATGAACATAGAGCGCGAGAATCGACGGGGGAGGGGCTTGTACGGTGGGGGCGGGTGAGAGGAGGCTAGAGCGCTCGCGGGCTGAGCTGGCTCGTGCCACTGTCGTTAAAGGGGCAGGCACCTGTTAGGCAGGAACAGACGGAGGCGCTTGAAGGACAGTGTTGCTGTGATTTCAAAGGCCTAGACCTTGGAGACAGGTGGTTATTATGGGATAATATTATATTATCGGCTTGTCCAGTCCTGACCGTTCAGAAATAATGGGTGAGACCACAAGGAAATCCCGAGTTCGGCATGAAAGTCATAAGATTTTTTTTATTTAAAGAGCAATTATTGGCGTTTTATGAATGTGGCTCCTGTTGCCTGAGTCTGAGGAATGGCGGGTACTTTAATCACAAAGGTTAGAAACTAAAGAGGGTTTAAAAATAGAAGCTGAGAGGGAGACAAAGTGGTTCAAATATATTTTATTGGACCAGCTGCTATTGGTGAGACTAAAAGGTATAATTGGAAATACTGGGGGATTTCAGACGTTACGGGCGGCCGGTTCACCACAGTGGATTCCTGGTGGGGGTGAACCAAACAACCACAACCACCCCCCGGGGTGAACAAAGGCCCCAAATGGACGGGACCGCGGACGGGAATTGGGGCGCCAGATCACGGACTGGGGCAGCGCAACAGACGTGACACCGAGTCCCAGCTGTGGTCAAAATACACAGAACCCATTGGGCAGGGGCAAGACACAGACATGGCCGCCTGAGGGCAAACGAAGCCAAAAGGCACACAAGGGAACGCCCACACAAGGGAAACGAGAGGGGGAAGAGCTGGCCAGGTACCAGTCATAATAGCCACACACGCACACCACGGGGGCACACACAGCACAAGCACATGCCCACCCGCACCCTCCCACACATGCAGGCATGGAAAGAAGGGAAGGGGGGGGACAGGGGCAAGGCAGGGCCCCGCCAACAGGTACAACAAACCCCACAGCAGAACAGTCCCCACGGGCACCCCCACAGCAAAACACACAGTCCCGGAATGGGGGGCCCCTGCAGTTCGGGAGCAAGGCACAGCGGGAGCCCGCAAGGCACAGTGAGCCGGTCAGGAAGGGTCCAGGAGGCACATGCAGACACCGCACCCCAGCAAGGGGCCAAGGGACGGCAGGCAGGAGAGGCAGTCCAGCACAGCAGGTTCAAGGATGGGTGCCCCCCCCCTTGTAGGAGGTCGGGAGGGGCAGTTCGGGGGGCCCGGAACCCTGGGGTCACACAAGCAACTGGGGGGAGGGGTACGGCCCAGAGGTGGGCCGGTTCCACAGCCAGCACAGCAGCACTCCAGGAAGCAGGCGTCACAGCAGCATGGCAGAGACATCAGGGAGGGGGCAGGCACCAGGGTCCGGCCCCCCGGGTAGGCCCGGAAGCCCACACGGGCCAGGACACAGGGGTGCAAGGAGGTACACAGGGGCTCACAGGCAGCCATTGGGGGCACCTCAGGGCCCAGGGTGCCCGGCCCAATGAACCAGGTGGGGCCAATGGATCATGCCCCGGCGGTACCCCAACATGGACTTGTGGTGAGCGATCAGGTAGTAAGCCTCAAAGGGGTCATGCACTGAGAGCCCCAACTGGACATCAGGACGGGACCAGACCCACACCAGGGCCAGCAGCTCTGCCGCGGAAGACTCCGATACACAGCAGGCAGCAGCAGGGGGCCAATGAAGATGCCCCAGCCCCAGAAGCCGGTGATACACCGCCACACGGGTG
>QEPC01003194.1:7172055-7184472 GCA_003113815.1 Sphenodon punctatus
AGGGGGAGAGGACTTGGAAGCGATTTCCAGGTGGATCTTGTCAATTTTAGAGGTGAAAAAGAGAGCAAGATCCTGAGTGGAGAGAGAAGAGGGAGGAGGAGGACAGGGGGGTTTGAGAAGGGAGTCAGAGGTGGAAAAGAGGCAGCGAGGGTCCCGGGAGCAGGACTCGATGTGTGAGGCATAGTACCGCTGTCTAGTGAGGGAGATAGCAGAGTTGAGCGATGAGAGGCAGAATTTGAAGTGGAGAAAGTCAGCGCGGTAGTGGGATTTGCGCCAGAGGTCCGGGTGCAGGAATGGAGATGGCGAATGGTGGGGGTGAGCCAAGGGCGAGGGTTACAGGAGTGAGCTGGGCGGGAGAAGAGGGGGGCAAGGGAGTCGAGGATGGAGGCAAGAGTGGAGTTGAAGGTGGAGATGGCAGAATTGGGGGAGGAGGAGGAGAAGACTGAGGGGAGGAGAGGGAGAGGGAGGAGGCAAAGTCCTGGGGCACAATGGCCTGCAGATTGCAGAAGGGACGGGGAGATGGGGAAGAGGAGGTGGAGCAGTGGGAGAGGTTGAAAGAGGCAAGGAAATGGTCATATATGGGATTGATCCGAGGTCAATATGCAGATGACACCCCAATCTATTTATCTTTTTCATGTGAGGCAGGCCCTGCAGTCTTAGGGCATACTCTGTGCCTGGCTGCCATTGATGACTGGTTGCAGGTGAGCCAAATGAAGTTGAATCCTGACAAGACTGAAGTGATAATGGTTGGCCTGCCCTGTGACCTGGGAGGATTGGGACTTGGACTCCCATCATTGACGGGGTCCAGCTTCCCCTAGTTACTCAGGTTGGCAGCCTGGGGGCGCTCCTGGATCCTGAGCAATACCAGGTTGCGGTTGTGGCCAGGAGTGCCTTTCACTTGCTCCATCTGGCAAGGCGGCTGCGTCCCTTTCTTTCAGATATGGATCTGGCCACCATCATCCATGCCTTCATTACCTCGAGACTGGACTACTGCAATGCACTGTATGTGGGGCTACCCTTGAAGATTGTTCAGGGGCTGTAGCTTGTGCAGAACATGGCAGCTTGCCTCTTGACGGGGGTGGGTTGCCAGGAGCACATTACACCAGCACTTAACAGTCTGCACGGACTGCTAACCACATCCTGGGCACAATCCAAGGTGCTGGTTTTGACCTATAAACAGGGCCCCGATTCTTCAGCGGAATTTAAAAAAAAATTCCGCGGGAGTCGGGGCCCAATTCTGCGCCTCGGCGCGATTTACCATGCGGGGGGGGGGGGGCTTGGCTTGCCTCCTCCTCCCCCCGCACTGGTAAAATCCTCAGGGCTTCCCCTCCCCAGCTGCCGGGGCTTGCCCTCCCCAGCTGCTGGGGCTTGCTTGACTCTCCCCCCCCCCCTTTTACAAAAGGAATTGCCTTACCAGAAACGGCAGCAGCAGCTGCTCCGTCCAGCGCGCTTGTACTTCCTGGCCCCTCCCGACGGGGCCTCTCAGGGCGACGCAGCCGGATGACGTCATCCGGCTGCGTCGCCCTGAGAGGCCCCGTCGGGAGGGGCCAGGAAGTACAAGCGCGCTGGACGGAGCAGCTGCTGCTGCCATCTCTGGTAAGTTAATTAATTATCTAAAGGGGGGGGGGAGGCAAGCCCTGGCAACTGGGGAGGCTGGGGAGGGGAAGCCCCGAGGGTTTTTTCATTCCCCTCCCCTCATGGAATCTCCTGCCCCGCGTCCCCACAGCGCAGGCTGGAAATTCTGCACTGGGGTAAGCGGGGCAGGAGATTCCGCGGGGGGAGGGGAATTCCACGGGAAATCTGCGAATCGCAGACCCGCGTTTCCCTCGGGGCCCTGCCTATAAAGCCCTAAACAGCCTGGGCCCTTCATATCTTAAGGACCGCCTTCCTTATGTCTCTTCATGACCCCTAAGATCAGCCAAGAGTGCCCTCTTGCAAGTTCCATCATTGACCCAAGTCTACATGACCTGGGCTCACAGAGAGGTGTTCTTGATGCCTGCTCCAAGACTTTGGAACTCCCTTCGCTTGGAAGCTTGTCTAAGCCCTACCTTGTGCATTTTCCAAAGGCAGCATAAGACATATTTCTTTTGTTAGGCTTTTAACAGGCAAGGGTAGATTTTTGGTTTGGGGTGGAGTTGGGTGGGTTGGTGTCTTTTATTGTTTGATGGGTTTTACTTTAGTTTCGTTTATTTGGCATTGGCTTTCACCATAGCCTACTACAATGAACATAAATGAGCATAAAATATAATATACAAAATTTCAGTAAAATTCCACAAAATTCCATAATTTCAATAACAAAATAATCATATAAAATTAAATCTCAAGATAGTTACTATGCCACTACAATTTGCCAAGAAAACAAAAAGCCCGAACTTCCATAATAAGGATATACCTAACAAGAGTTCCACAAAACACTCATCAGCAACCGATATCTTATCAGCTAATAATTTTCCAACTTATTTTAGGGCTCTTATTTTAGATTTCATTTCGGCCCTTCGTTTGGATGCTAGCCAAATAAAGGTTACTAATGCTACCAAATTTGTCCTATCTGTTAGGATAAGAAGGTATTTGTAGCCTTATTATTTCATAATTCAACAACAAACCATTTTTTGACACTGCATTGTCTGTGATTTACATGTATAGAAATTGTATACACTTCATACAATACAGTGTTAACAATCTGAGTATACATGACATTATACAATTCGTTCAACAGAATGGAGTTGTGTACAAACAGACTTAATGCGCTGTTAAAAAATTGTTTGTTGTTGAATTATGATAATAAATTAAAGTTTAATAATGGAAAATGTGAAAGTTTAGTTTTTGATAAAAATGTAAAAAAGTATGTATGGCACAGAATTAAGTACATATATTACATTTATTTTGATGATTATAAAATATTAAATATTGTTCAAATCGTGAATTAATTTCCATGTTTTTTGGCATTTATGTTTTGTTGCAATGTATGGAGTGGAAGGTTTTTTGAATTGTAATTGTACTAATTTGGGGTATTTTTGGATTTTAAGAAAAGTATTGTGCATTTAATTTTATTTTTTAACTGTTAAGTTTTTTGTTTTGGTTAATAAACTCAAAGGTGTGGACAAAATAAATAAGGAAGTGTCATTTACCATTTTTCTCAATATATGAGCTAGAGGGCATGCGGTAAAATTAACTGTAGCAGGATTAGAAATGAAGGAAATTCTTTGGGTGATTTCAGACGTGACAGGGCGGCTTTGGCCCCGTCACGGAATCACACTTTTGATTCCCCGCCGGAATCGAACTGTCACGGCCAGCAGCCGTGCCGGCCGATCCCGGCGGGGAATCGCGGGGGGGGGGGAGCTGCATGGCGCAACGTGCGGCCGCACAGCCCCGCCCCTGCCCCCACGCTCCCGAGGCCACCTGCCCTCCGGGATACGAGCGGGCGCAGTGGCCAATCCGACTGCGGCGCCCGCCCGCCCCTCGGAGTATTGACCACGACCCGGAATCGGCGGCGAATATGGCCGCCAATTCCGGGCCATGGTCAGAGGCCAGACGAGATGTTACCATGCTCAACCACGGTGAATCCCGCCGTGGTTGAGCGTGGTAACGTCATGTCTGTTGGGGGCAAAAAGTGATTCCCGCCGGGTGTTCACCCCTGGCGGGAATCACTTTGACCACGCTTTCAGAGATGGTCCCCGGACCATCCTCGAAAGCGTGGTTATTTTGATTCCTGCTGGAGGTTCACTGTGGTGAACATCTGGCGGGCATCAAACAGACGTTACGGGACCATTCCCCACCACAGGGGATTGTCTGTGGTTGAGCGTGATCTCGTAACGTCTGAAAATACCCTTTGTCTCACACTTTAAAACAACCTTCGAAACTCCTTTGGGAAGTCCAATAGCACAGATGGGTACATATACACAGAAGATTGGAAGAGTTCATTGAAAAGAAATCTGCCAATTAGCCAGGACAGCTACAACATCTGGCTGCTGGGGGATGAACAACAGGGGACGCATCACTTCTGTTTTTGTACCCTGAAACATCTGGTGTTGGCCACTGCCAGTGGCTGGATATTGGCCTCGATGGATCGCTGAGTTGACCCAGTATGGCAGCTAGTCTGAAATGTGGTTGAAGGAGAAGCTAGGCTAAACCATTAGACACCTAAAACAGCAGGACTGGAGTCTAAGAAGCTAGCCAGGATACCTGGACGTTGCAAGATTGGGGAGGGGGGAAGCTATGACTGGGCAATTTTAATTTTAAAAGTAACATCATCTAACTAGCAAGATCTTCACCTTTGGTATTGTCCTTATAGCTATGCTAGTCTCTTGAACCAACACAAATCCTGCTGAAGTGAATAGGGCTCATGCTGGTGCAAAGTGCTCATGCCAGCACCGATTGGCTGTATGATCATGCCGCTCATGTATGATGACAGTACCCTTAGAATGGGGCAGGTCGTTTATGTCTTCATGTCCCAGATCAATTAAAAACAATGGGAGCTGAACTATTGATTTTAATGGATGAACAATGGCACCTTCAGTCTGTAAAATTAGAGTAATCCCATGCTGTTATTAATTAACATTTGGTAATATGCAAACAAAATGCTAAGTAGTAGGCTGGCACAACCCTCTTGTTATAGGATGGAGTTTTACACCCTGAACCTAAACCAACAAACAGACACTCACATGTCAACAAGACTATGTATGCTGGGCTGAGACCTTAGTAATTAGTCTCTCAAGGTTTGGTTGCCATGTAATCTAATTATTGGCTAGATAGATGTCTCGGATGAGCTCAGCTGCTTTAGGAATTTAAAGATATAGAAATAATAAAAGAAACTGGTGATATTAATCCCATAGTAAAAAGAATGAGGCTAATAAGGACACTAAAATCAAAGAACCACACTGCTACAAGAACAGTTTACACTGGGACGCAAAATGTTAGGTTTAATGGACTTCAGTAAATAAGACTTCACTTAGCTTGCATACCTCCACCAACTGTAGTTGGTCGAATAAAAGAGATCAGTGTAGTACTTTGTCTCTATTGCTTATATTTGGGACCAACACAGCAATCTTACTTTCTCTTCAGTTAGCATGGACATGTTAGTTTATTGGGGTTTTTTAATACCTGTTTCTCTTCCTGTGGATCTACTATACTGAGCCTGTTCCAATCATTAATAAAAGTCATGCTTTGTTTCTCCGAGAAGCTCCTCAAGGTGCACATGCATTCACATTCCAGACTTCCCTTCCGTTTTATGACCCATATCTTTTTAAGGCTTTTATGGCTCCTATTCATAAAAGCTCTGTAGGAGTAATCGCAATAGTCTATTAAATGGCATTTTCAATACTGTATTTTATATTCCTTTAAGTTAATGAGAGTTTTACCATACAGAATTTGATTTTGCAAAGACTTAGGGGAGTGCATTGGTTCTGGGGCTCCTCACAGTGTACACTATTCTGCGTGGGTTTCAATCTTTCTATCACTGATGCTACAGTCTTTACAACAACGGACAAAGTTTTTGGACCAATGGATCATTATCAACCCTCAAAATTTCTCATGGACCATCATGTGTCTGATGGAGATAGCCATACACTGGTGCATTGTGGACTGGGCACAGCTGTACAAGGCAGGTGGCTTCAGTTCCTGGACTCCCTATTAGCACCACAGCTATTTTGGGGTTTGGGAATGGGATGATCATAAGCCACCTCTCCTCCAGTGATGTCCACAGTACAGTAGGGACCTGTAACACTGCGCTTTCCCTAGTGGGGGTAAGTAGTTGCTAGGACCAGGCCTTCAAGTAATAGACCATGGAGAGGGTTCAGCCAGCTAATAAAGCACTTCCTTGCGCGCACCCAAGTAACAAAGGTACATCTGAGCTCAATTTAACAGTAAAACAGGCACCAACATAATCCTTATAGTACGCTCAGGCTTCCACTCTCCTAGGTTTGCAGTTGTCTCTGCAGCAGGATCCACCAGCACCATAGAGTGGCTGGGGCAGTTTGCCATTCCTGTGTGTCCATGTCATGGCCAGGGGCAGGATAGTGGGCAGGCCGGGTGTTGGGCAAAAATTACCCTGGAATTGCTGCAATAACACCCTTAAGCAGGATTTAAACTTATTCAATCACTATTTATGTAACATTTAGTCAAGCACACAGGCTTTTACACACACACACACATTCATATAGAATCCTGCAACACCTCCCCAGTCCATTCACTTTGTGTTGAGAAAAGGAGGGATCTCACCGCTCTCCTCCTTAGGTCCGGATGGCCAGTCCTTCTGCATGGGGTTGGCCGTTTGCTGATTGGATACTAGGTAGCCAGTAGGGTTTCTGCTTCCGCACCTTCCATTCTGTGTTCCTCAGCACCTTCCGTTCTGGTTTTCTTTCTGGGGCGTAACTGCATTCTTGGGTGAAATCCCAATTGTCTAGGTTTAATCTATGTACCACATTCTTGGGTGGGATCCCAATTGTCTAGGTTTAATCTATTTACCATATTCTTGGGTGGTTACAATTGTTGGCTCCTCATACACACAATCTTTTCAACTTTTAACTCCTTTCCTCCTCACACACCCAGCACACTATATTTGCAGTTTCTGCAGCCACATTTCAACTTATTTTTTGCCACCCAGCACGTTCCAGCTTGCACCTTCAGCTTAACAGTAGCCCAGCCTCCTTTGCTTTTTTATCCTCTTAGCCAAACTTAGCATTATTGTTTTGTTCAGGCTTTGGGGCTGTGGGTGGTGCAGGGCTTGTGACAGCAGCCAGCCTGCCTGGTTACCCTAGGGTTGGGGCGTGGGGTGGGGGGAGAGGAGATTGTATGGCCTGCTCTCCCTGCCAACCCAACGTGTGGTGGCTGCGTTTGCCCTTCCTGGAGTACCCAGGGAGGGTATCAAGCCTGCCCCCATCTCATGTGGCTTTACCCAATGCCAGTGAGAACAGAATCAAGCCATTAAACCTGTGAAATGATGACGTGTATGGAATTGCAAGCAATGCAATGGTAGGTCAGTTTGTAGAATCAAGCACAACGCTGGTGATGGGACCAAGCGAGCCCAGTGTTTGCTGTGAGAAAGGACAAAACAACATACAGATTAGGGTTGAAACTCGACCTCAATACTCTCGAGAATCTCATTGAGAATTAGGCTCTCGGCGAGATTTTTTCCCAATCAAGAACGAGTTGAGAATTAGCCCATTCGACACCATTCTCGATGTGATTCTCAAGAGCATTTAAAAACTACTGTGCATGTGCAAAATGGCTGCTGCTGTTCTGCACATGCACAGCCCCTTCCAAAATGGCACCGGTAGCGTCACCACATATTTTGGAAAAAGGCAGCCATTTTGTGCATGTGCTGCCCATGTGCAGACTGGCTACTGGTGCCATTTTGGAAAAGGCCTGTTCATGCGCAGAACGACTGCAGTAGCCATTTTGCACATGCACAGTCCATTTTTGGGGGTGGGGGGGTGGGTTGGTTTGTTATTTGGTTTTTTTTATGCGATATCTCATGAGATTTCTTACTGGGGGTTGAGAGCGCGGCGAGATCTTGGTCCCTGGCACAAAATCTCTCAAGATTCTCACAAGGAAAAAAACCACAAGACTTGTTTCAGCGCTAATATGGATAACATTGGGGGCTGTGCAATTTCAGGAAGCCCCAGCCCCTGAAGAGGATATTACATTTAATTGAACAAAAAATTAATAACAGTAACATTTTCCTTTTTTTTTTTTAATGAGCAAGTCAGTATGCATCCATCAGACATTCCTGTTAGGAGAGGGGCCAAACCAGCATTTTTCATGTGGAGCCAAATTCCCTGGATCCACCCCTGCCTACATTCACTTGCATACAGTCAAATGGGAAACAATTTTGGAGTTACGGAGCTCCCCAGCAGGGAGAAAGGGTTGGGAAGGAAAGGGTGCTGAGTTCGAGAACATCTGCGCCACTCAACTGCTTGCAGTTATAGCAGCTGCTGGAGGCTCCCAACAAACAGCAGGTGGAGGAAGAAGTGGATTAGTGGTGGCAGCTTCAGAACTGCACATGAATTAAATCCCTGGACTGGGCTTCCACTCCCAATCCCAGAGTCACAGCTGCTGCTCAGCTGATAGGAAACTCTAGCTTCTGTTGTAGTTCCAGTCAGGAATGAGAGAAGGAGGGCAGCCCCTTGACCTACCTGAGCTTCTTGTGGCTTCAGGTAGAACCTGATATTTTCTCTACTCCCACGAACCCTGCAGTGGCCTCTGTTTTCACCAGGGCAGAGTGCGCAGACCTCTCTCCCAGCAGAGCTCTCTAGGGGCCCACAGAGGATGGCTGTGAGGGGCAGGGCTAAGGGCAAGGGAGAGGGCCACCCAGGCCCCACATTTTATCTTTGCCCTGGGCCCCACAAACTCTAAGGCTGGCCCTGGCTGCAGGAGCTTGTAGCCAGGAAACCAGGTCACTGTGTTTTCCCTGTTGCTACCAGTGGGGAAGATGCAGCAACCACATGCCCTGCTTGTAACTGGGTGAGCTGGAGGACTTCAACTACACCTACTCCAGGAGCCCATTGGTTCTTAATGTCTAATTGTTTGAAACTCAAAGTGAGACAAATGGGAGAGCGTGACCTGTGGGTGAGATGATATGCATGCAGTTAAGACTGAGCTGGCGGACAGAGGGATCATCAGGGTTGCCACCTCTCTGTGTTTTGTCTGGAGACACCAGGTTTTGACCCGGCGTCTTCAGGCAATTGCTCTGGATCCTCTAAGGGCACCCTTGGTAACCCAGAGAAATGGAGGATTGTGACAGACCGGGCGGCCCGGGCCCCGATGCCTCGGAGGGGCGCGGGGACCTCAGCGAGGATGAAGAGGCTTACCCGACACCGGCAGTAGCCCTGACGGGTTGCAGGAGTGAGAGGCAGACCCGCAGCGAGGAAGAGCCTCGCGCTGAGAGGGAGGATACGCCGGGAGTGAGGAGCCACCCGGCAGGAGGGGCAGAGCTGGGAATCGCGGGGAGCGACAAGCCGATGACATCATCAGCGAGCGCCCCGTCGAAGCCGGAGAGAAGCAGACGCACCTGTGGAAGAGGCGTAGGCTGCATAAAGGAGAACTGGGGCGAGACACGAGGGGGGGTGAGAGGATCCAGCGGTGCAGGGGGTCCCGGGAGAGGACTGTGGCTGTAGCCGGGCAGGACTGGGGACTTAGGGGGAAAAGGGGAGGTCGGGTCACGGAGAGGTTGGGGGATTGGACCTTGGGGGGGGGCGGGGGCGGGGCACGGAACCCTAGGTCCAGGCCTCGGCCTGCGGAGTGTCCCTGCAGGAGGGCAGGGTGTTGTCCCTGTCCCTCAAAGGGGCACCCCGGAGAGAAAGGGGGGCCCCCCGCCCGGCCGGCCCCGTATTTGGAAGCCGACCGGGCACAAACTTAGGGGGCCCGGAACAACTGGCGTAGTTGACAGGATCGGCCTGAGGGGGCGGGGTACGCGTCCATCCTCTCGCCCTCACGGGAACCTGACTACCCGGTCTGCCGGGGACCTGGGTAGAATGGAGCCCGAGGCATTATTAAAATGGGTCATGGAGACCCAGAATGCCCAATTAGAGAACCAACGGGGGTACTTACAGCAGCTTACATCCGACCTGGCTACTACACAGGCGCGGAGCCAAGCCCAGATGGCAGAGCAGGTGGCGGCCTTATTATCCCCAGCGTTGAACGCGCTCACCTCCAACGTGGCCGGAGCCGGGGAGCCCAAAGGACCCCCGGTGTGGCTGATGAAGATGGGCCCGGACGACGACCCCGAGGCGTTTCTGAACACCTTCGAGAGGGTGGCCACGGCGGCACGGTGGCCCGAGGTGCAGTGGGCCATCACCTTGGCACCCTGCCTCTCCGGGCCAGCCCAAGCCATCTACGACCATCTCAGCCCGGGGGAGGCCGCAAATTATAAAAAGGTAAGGGAGGCCATACTCGGGGGGTTGGACATCTCGGAAGAAACCTACCGACGGAGGTTTAGGGCAGAGAAGTACCCTCCCGGGTCTTCCCCCCAGGTAGTGGCCCAGAAACTACGCACCTATGGGCTACGGTGGCTGAAACCACAAAACAGGACCCCCATGGAAATAATTGAAGTAATATTAACAGAACAGTTTATTTCCATCCTACCGCCGGGGGGGGAGGACCTGGGTATCACGGCATAAGCCCCCTACCCTGGACACGGCGGTGCAGTTGTTGGAGAATTACGAGGCCTTCGAAGGGGGTGGAGGGGGGATAGCCCGAGAGACCCCCAGGACCAGCAGTAAGGAGGAGCGGTACCTCCGGCCGGGAGGAGGATTTAGGGAAGTGAAGAGAGGTGGTAGAGGAATGGGGGTTCCCTGGGAAGAAGCCCCCCGAGGGGGGTGGGGCTTTGGGGAAGGCCCCTTAGGGAAACCGGGGGGCCGGGCAACTCCGGGGGGGTCCCGACCGGCTTCGGAGCCCAGGGGGTGTCAACTCTGAGAAGAGAAGGGGGAAGTGGGCCAGAGGGGCGGGTATGTTCCCAGTGCGGGAAACCCGGTCATTTTAAACGCGAATGTCCGCTTATGGACTGTACTTTCGTGGACGGGTGGCTCAGGGAGCCGCAGGGGGAGTGGGGGCCTCAGACCAAACCCCTGGTCCCGGTCTGGGTGGGGAACCAGGAGTATCAGGCCCTCATGGACACGGGATGCGGGAAGACGTTGGTTAGAGAGGGGCTACAGGGACTCCCTCGGGGGGAGGGTCCGCGGGTGTTAATTCGCTGTATCCACGGAGACGTACGCCCCTACCCATCGTGCCTGGTTCACCTGTGGGTTAACGGGAACTGTGCATCGCTTACCGCCGGGGTGGTGCCGGGGTTAGCCCACCCGGTGATCCTAGGCCGAGATTGGAGATCCTTAGCAGCCTTACTGCCCGGGTCCGACGGGCTTCTGGGGGAAGGAGCCGAGGAGCTGGGGGCGGGAGCAGATGAGGACGCCGGGACCCGATCGGATTCCCCGATGGGCAGCTTACACCATCTGGTAAGGACCTTTGACTTTGTGCGGGCACAAAGAGAGGACCCCCGGCTGCAACATGCCTACGAACGCGTGAGCGTAATAAATGGGCATCCTCGGAATCCGGGGGCCCCCGTCGTGTACCCCCATTTTGAACTAGAGGCCGACCGGTTGTACCGGGTCGACAGGGATGCCCGGGGGGAGGAGGTGCACCAACTGATAGTCCCCAGGGGATTGCAGAATTACCTACTGAAGCTGGCGCACGAAGTACCATTTGCGGGGCATTTAGGGGCCGAGAAGACCGAGAACCGGCTGACGAGCCGGTTCTACTGGCCCGGGATACGGGAAGAAGTCCGGCGTTACTGCGCCTCATGCCCAGAGTGCCAACTGACCTCGCGAAAGAAGGTCGCTCTGGCCCCGTTAGTACCCCTTCCCCTAGTGGGGACACCCTTTGAGCGAGTGGGGATGGATATTGTGGGTCCAGTGGAGAGATCGGTGGAGGGGTACCGTTACATCCTGGTGCTAGTGGACTACGCCACCTGGTACCCCGAGGTAGTGGCTCTGAGGTCCACGAAGGCCCCAGTGATAGCCCGAGAGCTAGCCAAGATCTTTGCGAGAGTGGGCTTCCCCCAAGCCCTGCTTACGGACCAGGGCACAAACTTTATGGGGAAAGTCATGAAGCAGCTATGCGGGCTGCTACGGATTAAACAGCTCCGGACCTCGGTATACCACCCCCAAACCGATGGCTTGGTCGAGCGCTTTAATCAGACCCTGAAAAATATGCTGCGGAAATTTATAAGAGAAGAACCCCGGGCGTGGCCTTCCCTACTACCCGCACTTATGTTCGCTTACCGAGAGGTGCCCCAGGCTTCATTAGGGTTCTCCCACTTAGAACTCCTGTATGGGCGCCAGCCCCGGGGCCTATTAGACCTAGCCAAAGAGGGCTGGGAGGAGGCCTCGAATGCCCAAGACAACGTGGTCCAGTATGTGACCCAAATGAGGGAAAAATAAAAAAGGGTATGGGAGTGGGCCGGGCAAAATGGGTTGGAGGCACAGCACAAACAGAAGGCCTGCTATGATAGAAAGGCACGGGCGAGGGTGCTGCGGCCCGGACAGAGGGTGCTGATACTCCTGCCGACCAGCGAATCCAAACTGCTGGCCACCTGGCAGGGACCCTTCGAGGTGGTAAGGCAGATGGGCGAGGTCGATTACCTCATCCGGCAGCCTGGTCGACGCCCCGAACTCCAGACGTACCACGTGAATATGCTGAAGGAGTGGATGGAGCGGGACGAGGTGTGCCAGGAGTCGATGGTCACCGACGTGAGCCCGCCCGGGGGGGAGGAACCCGCCGGAGACGGGGGGGGGGTCTCAGAGGTCCTCCTCGGGAAGGACCTCTCCCCCACGCAACGCAGACAGCTGGAACACCTGCTATCCTCCTTCCGCACCGTCTTTACCGCTGTTCCCGGGCACACCAATGCAGTTTACCATGACATCTGTA
>QEPC01003194.1:7195256-7237669 GCA_003113815.1 Sphenodon punctatus
GCATGCACTGCTGCTGTTTCGGCTGAATTCATTTCCATCGGCAAATCTTAGTGGCAGATATGTGGGCAGACCAAGAGAACTTAGAAAATGTCCAAACTGCCCTTTGGGGCAAGTAGAAGATCTGGCCCATGTGATTCTGGTTTGCCCAATCTATGCAGATCTGAGAAGGAGGTTCCTTGCCCGGCTGCCTCTCTATCAATCTCAGGCAAAACAGGATCTAATATTGATTTGGCTACTTAGCTCTGAGGACCCATATGTTACCAGATCCATGGCTTCTTTTTGTGCGGGGGTTCTGGATGTCAAATGGAATCAATTTTTAATGTAAGGTAATTTTGAAAATAATTTTGGCTTGTACTTATGATTTTAAGTGCCCTTTATCTGCCTTATGGCTGAACTAGGCTTTTATCAGTTATGTCTTTATTAAGGCTACTGTTTATATTGTATTGTTTTTTGAAATGACCTTCGGGTCTCTCAATAAAGTTATTACTACTACAGCTACATTAGATAGGGTGGGGCTGGGCCAGAGGAACTTTTCTGCCCTTTTCCCAACAAGGTCCCACCCCATGGGGTGTGATGCAACTCTGCAAGGGGGTTACATCCCAAAGGGACATGACAGTCGAGTTACCCCATTCCTTCTGATGTGGCCCCCACCCCATCTCCTCTAGGTGAAAGCCCAGGTGGAGGTGGGGACCCTAGGTAGGGGCCACGAGGCAGGAAGGACTGTCTCTGGGTTTATGGCTTGCCTAATGGCAAGGAGGCTGAAAGCTAGTCAAGGCCCTGTTGGATCTAGCTGACCAGGGAGGCCAGACCAAAAGGTTTCAAAGGCTGGGAGCCCTAAGCGAAGAGGCTGGAGCACAAGGAAAGGCTCATCTGAAGCAAAGATTCTAGCCTGAGGAGAACGGGCAGATGTATTGTTTGGTTTGGACTTTAAGCTTGTTAGTGGCTAGGACTACATCTCAAGTAAACAGCACAATGAAGAAGAAATGAGTGTTTTGAAGTGTTTGGCACTAATCCTGCAGGAACTCACCCACGACAGGGCTGTGCTGTTACAGAACTACTGCCACACCGCAGGGGAGACACTGTAGGTTCTGACTTTGTGGTGACTGACTAACACATTCCATCCATTTAAAAGTGACACATCCATGATTTTTCTTAAAGAAAAAAACACCATGTTTTCCTTAGGGCTAGGATTACCACCTTTCCCTTTTAAAAATAACGCTGTCCCTCACAGGGTATTGTGATGTCACAATACTCTGCAGGGGGCAAAGCAAATCAGAAAAGAGTTGGGGCAAAGGGGCTGTTCCCTTATAAGGCATTGTGATGTCACAATGCTCCACAGGGTGAAGTATGTCAAAGGAGGGGGCAAAGGGCCTGTCACTTCCCTTTCGGACTTGACCCTGACCCTTATGAAGCATCATGATTCTCCATGGTGGGCAAAGCCACATTAGAACAAGAGCAGGAAAGTCCCTTAGTGATGTGGCTGCCCTCTGATGCCCTTGGAATTCACGAATCTCCAGATTAGCCATGACCAGCCCTGTTTGACCTGGAGAAATCCGAGTCACAGGCTGCGGCAGCCCGGGGGTGGGTGGGTGGAATCAGTGTGCACGCGGCAGCATGGGTAATGTGTGGGGGCCAGTGTACACAGGTGTATATCGATCCCCCATGCAGCCCCATGCACAGACTGTCTGGGAGACACTCTGGAATGGGGATGGGGGGAGGGGTGGACTGGGAGACACTGAGGAATGGGGCTGCAACAAAGATGGGAACCATGTTTTGGGGGACAAGTGGAACTCCTTGCTGCTGCTTTTGTGGTGTGTGGAGGATAATATGGTTGGCTTAGGATCTAGTTTCAGTGGGTTGCTTTAGTTTGTTGTGTGTTTGCCGGTGCATTGCTGGATCCCCCCCCCCTCCTCCCCCAAGCATGTGGGGGCCCCACTGGCCATTGCTACTCTGGTTAAAATTAGTCCCTTTCTTGGCTGTTTTCCACGTAAACGGTCTGCTTTCTGGGTTTTTTGGGTAGGGGACCTAGGGGCTTGGATGGAAGGGTTTCCAATCAAATCTTTACTGGAATGTTCCTTACATTTTAAAATGACCCCACCCTTTGCAGTTTGGTGAGATGTTGTGGCAGGCTTTTTCACTAATGGCTAGTGCTTACATGAAAGCTCTGTCTGGTTGCAGCAGCAGCAGCTGCCTCTTACATTGCAACAGAGCTGTGTAGCATGTTTTGGGGGACAAGTGGAAATCCTCACTGCTGCTTTAAAGGTGTGCTAAGGACTGCACATAATATCGTTGCCTTGGGATGGTTTGCGTTGGTTGCTTTCCTTCTCCCCTCCCAAGGATGAGTAGAGAAACTATTTTGTAAATTTGTGGGTCCACTGGTCATGGGTAATCTTGTTTAAAATGATTCCTTTGCTGTTTCACTGCTGCCCCCTGCTGGAAAGTAGTTTCTTGCCTCGTTACTTGCGACTGTGCTTTTGAGCATCTTGCCTGGGGTTTTGTGGAGAAACAAAACTGCATTGTTTAAATTTGGTTTATCCAGTCCTGGGCCCAGGCGGGGTGCAAAAGATACCCCGACCTCATCTTGCTGCATGTTTAGGCTGCTGTTTTGATGGGGCTGGTTTGGTGGCAACACAGGCCTGCAACTGGCCAAACTTTTTAAAAAGGGCCTGTGTGTTTGGACAGGCATTTGGCTGCTGTGGATACAGTGTAGGTACTGGGGATGCTGGTCTGGATGGGGCTGGTTTGGTGGCAACTCAGGGCTGCAACTGGCCAAACCTTCAAAAAAGGGCCTGCGTGTTTGGACAGGCATTTGGCTGCCGGGGATACAATGTAGGTACTAGGGATGCTGGTTTAGATGGGGTGTGTTTGGTTACTATACAGGCCTGCAACTGCTCTCCTTGTGAGCAGAGGTGAAAGTAGGTAGGAGCATGGCAGAAGAGAAGGCTGCAGACAACAAAGAGATCCCTTTCCCCTGTTCCCCACTGAACCCATCTCTTCCCCTTCCTCTTCTCGTACACCAAAACCAAACCCATTCCCTCCTACTTCTCTGTCCTGTACTTCTCTTCCCTTTAATTCTCTTCTGATTTGGCTTGTCACAGGACAGAGCTAACTCAGTCCTCACAGCTCTTCAAGCCAGAAGGAAGGTTTGTCCCAAAGCCTGCCCAAGGAGGGCATGAAAATCAAGGATTTGAGGGTAAAGGTAGGCGAGGGTAACGTGATCTATTTTTTTTAACCTGAATGAATGAATACTTTATTATAAATGGTGTATCAGAAAGACATAGCCATACACTTTAGCATTTAAAATCTGAATTTCTGGCAACACAGTGTACCGTATAAAAAAAATAAAATACTTATAAAATTACAACATATTATACTACAACCAAATCGATTACTTTCAAAGTTAGAGAATTTACAAAAGTAGACAGCCTGAACAAAAAGCTATGGTTAATTTGGACCTGGTGGGAAAGAGAGAGTGGATAGGACCCCAGTAAGAGGGCTCTATGTCCCACAGTGGCAGTGCTTCACACAGCAGCAAGGAGTTCCCAGGGTTAACTAATGTAATGTCTATCCAGTGCTAACCCTGGGAACCCCTTGCTGCTGGGTCAAGCCACGCCACTGGCCTAACCATTGCCCCGGCTCCGCCTACCATTGCCCTGGCTCCACTCCTAGGTTTGCCGGCCTGCCGGCGGCAAAGCTACCAGCAGTAGTTTCAACCCACCCACTGCCCCACCAACCTCAAAAACCACCAGCTGCCACTGGCGTGTGGCAGTGCACATACGCTTGCGTGGTTTCTGTGCGGTTTGCACGCATGCCAGTCTAGAGGCGCCACAGTCCCCATAACAGGGGTGTGCGTGGGTTGAGTCCTCATGTACATGCGCATTGTGTGTGCCTCACGTGTGTGTCTACAGGACTTAGGACTGGCTCCAGTGAGAGGATACCTGTGGGGCCACCAGGAGTACCTCGACTGGATGGCAGAGCTGAATCTCGAATACTGTTGTCCCGGCTCTGCCTACCGTTGCCCCAGCGCCACCCCTAGGCCAGGTGCTGCCGCTAGGGTTCAACCTGCCCCCACCAGCCTAAAAAAAACACTAGCCACCACTGGGGTTGAATACAACATAGAACAATGGGTTTTCTGGAACATTCAACCTCCAGAGGCCAAACGCCAACCTGCTGAGCTCTAGCCCAGCTCCCCTGTTGTTCTCAGGGAGACATCCCTAGACCTCAGCTCACTCCCTGGACTGCGCTTATCTTGGACCTCTTATACTTTCCCACAGCCCATACAGTTCCTCCTCATTAAATGGATCAGGACTTACTAGAGCAGGGGTGGGGGACCTGCGGCCCCTGGGCCAAATCCAGAAAACAGCTTTTATTTGACCCCTTTGCAACTCCTAGATAAATAAAAACTGGCTCTGGGCCATATTTGTCCAACAGGAAGGTTCCCCAACTTTGGTTTAGCGAGTTAGGATCTAATTCACATATGATGGGATGTAAACTAAGTAATGTAATTATCATATTATGGGATGTAAACACAGTGACGTAATTCACATAGGATGGGACTGTAAAAATGACAGGAGCAAAGAAATGAAGTATAGAAATAGTCTTTAAAGACTGCATCATTGGTTCAGAATTTGCCCTGCTTAATATAATACTGGAAAAGACATCCCTTTTAGCCATGGGGGAGGGGGAAGAAAAAGAGGCTTGGGGGTTATTTTTTGCAAAACTGTTATAAAAATCATCCACAAATGAAGATTACCAAAAGCCTTGTTGGAAGACAGTGGACAAAGTCCACAAACCACTTAACTCAGCCCCACTGAAGCACTGTGTGGACTTGGTTTGTAAAACCTATTAAGACGTATAGGTATAACTCAAGTATAAAAATAATTTGTAATTTCTATTTCTAAAGAGAATCAATGTGACCCGTGGACTAATTTTGTGTCAGCATATACGTTATTAAACTCAGCAACTGTCAGTTTATTGCTGAAGTTAAGGAGGAAAAACCCTCAAAAATGTTACCAAGGGGATTTGTCCCACCCTCCCTTTATCGAGAGAGACAGGTGAGCAGCACAGATAGCTCAGAGCAAATGCCCAGGGAGTTTGTTCATTTCTTTTGGCTGCCAAGCCACTTTCATTAACAAGTGCAGCAGAATCCACTTGAGTGACACAGTAATGGATTGCCAGGGAACACATTATGTGCCTTGCATTTCAATGACTCCACAGATCAATGGCACACCTAGTTTTCAAAAGTCTGTTGAAATGGCGTGCTTTGTTGTCCTGCTTGCCAGAGCGGCTATGTTTGCTAACAAGTTTCCCTGCACCAGTTCAAGCTACTTTCTCTCAGTGTTGTAGCTGCCAAAACAATTGCACCCACTACCATTTTAAAAATAGTTTTGCAGGTTGCCTGATTTTAAGAAACTCATGACACAAAAAGGCCTGGCACCTTAACCTGGCAGTATTCCTTTGCTATGCAAAGCAATAATTTATCTGACACACTTGTTTCTACTGGCGTGAACAGGGAAAGGGTCCAATCCCACAGTCCTTACTTAGGCAGAAGTATTGCCCATTGGACCACGCAAAGCAGAATTTCCTTTATAGTGTGTATGAATTAAATCAATTGTTTCTTAGCAGTTAGCTCTGTATGTTGTGTTATCACTTTTCAGCAAAATTATTGAAAAGGATAATCAGTTTATTCACCATATAGAGTCAGATGTTTTAGGTACTAAAAAAAACCCAAGGGTGAGCTAACCAAGGCAAGACCAACACACAAACAGGGCTTAACCCGTGCTAGAGCTCTCCCCTAGCATCTCTTTTAATGCTCAGTTCCAGCACCTCTTCCCAAACCCTGTCACTGCTGCTGTTCCTCAGCTATAGCTGGATGCACAAGTGCCAGCCTCTCCCCCAGGGGTGTAGCAGCCACCATGGAACAAGGACTCTGAAGGGACCCTTTGCAAGCGACCCGAGTACCACAAGGAAATTTTTCAAAGAAGGGGGGTGGAGCAGGGCCAGCACATCGCCCCCATCCACTCAAAAAAATTTCTTGCGATGCTCAGGCCGCTTGTAAAGGGCATCTTCAGAGTCCAGGAGCCTGGGCTCTGCTGAGCCCCCTTGCTCTATAGTAGCAACAAGCGCTGAGGCTGGCCCTTCTGCATCCGACTGTAGTTCGGATTATCAATATCCGCATGGATAACCATTTCAGCTCTAGTCGGGAGCCAGTTTGGGAATCTCTGATCTAAATCTAAACTGATATGCACTGATTTTAACCATTAAAAAAAGGTTCCAGCACAAGATTTTAATTTTTTTTAAAAAAATACTACTAAGAGTGGCAATAACTTCAAAGTTTGGGCCCCTAACCTCTAAGGAAATGCTTAACATTAAGGGCTCACTGCTGTAGAAATTTACATGTGTGCTTAGCTCAGACTACTCATGGTACTGAAGTTACACATGTGCTTAAGTCTTTGCCAGAAGGGACCTGGCATGTACGTACTTACCTGTATGATCAAGTAAGGGCTGTAGCAATCATGGTTATGAACTTCGTATGTCTGTGTGTATATTTGGGGTTTCTAACAGTAGTAATGAAAGCCCCCTAATTACATGTTAAACAATACCTGGTACTTCCTGCACATTTAACTACAATGAAAATCATCTGAGATACACGGATGGTTCATGCCGTGGAACAAATTGATCTGCATGCCTTTAGGTCTCCTAGGTTCTATTTTTTGTGGCACTTAAATTAATATGTTAACTATTCCAAAGAGCAAACTAGCACTGGAATTGATGTGGATAAAGATTGGTATGAACGATAGATTGGCCATTGGTCTGAAGGAACAAGAAATGGAACAAGAAAATGATCTGGATTGCTGATGAAACAACCTTAAAGAGAACTTGCCTAGTGCTTCTTCTTAAAAGGCTGGATGGACCACACAAACAAGAGCTTTTTTCAGTAACAAATTTTATTGATGTGTTTCTTAGTCCCTTTTGAAGGAGGAGTTTTAGCTTAGCACATAGTAGAAAGTGTAAACACAATATAAGCCTCAATAGGCTAATTTTTCTTCCAAAGTTAGCCCAGCTCTTGACTTTATTTAAAAACCCCAACAAAACTATGGGTGTTAACAAATGTGACGGTGGCCTGCTTAGGCCCACTGTGGTCCACTTTGGCTTGGCAGGCCACCGTCACGTTAGTTTTTGTGACACCAGATGTGGCCTGGGATTGTTCCCAGATGTGTTAGCGGCGAGTCTGGGCTGCGATCCCAGAGACGTCCGGAGTTACAGTCCAGAATACCATCCACCCAATTGGGCCACAGTGGGCTACCACGGGCCGTAATATTTGTTATGGCCTGCTATGGCCCGGGCCAGATTGGGTCTGCCATGGCCAGCCGCCATGGCAGCTGTTATCGGCTGCCCGTCATAGTGGGGTGCTGGCCAGCCGGCCGCACTTTTGTGCAGCTCCCAGCCTGGCCTCATGAATGTTTGTTCTGCAGACGGACCCGATCCGGACTGTGTCCGCCGCGGCTTCCCCTCCGGATCCAGGCTGGGTTGCTGCGGCAGTGCTGTCACTTCTGTTATCACCCAATGTCCTGGCTTTGCTCTCAGTTTGCATTTCCATTCTGAACCATTTGTAAGTACTCTCTGTACAGCTTCTCCTGGGCTTCGTAGAGTTTCCTCAGCTTTTTCACCTTCCCTTTGCTGAGCTCTTTGCCTTCTGTGTCATGGGTCGGAAAGCCCTGGAATATGGAGAACATGAATATATCTTTGTGATGGAAAGAGATCCAACAGTCCCATTTCAAAGCATCTGGATGAAATTTTACAGTCATGGCATGGCTACTACAAAAAGGGATTCTAAGACTAATTCCCAGGGACTGAAATGTTCACAACAGTAGGTGTCTTGGGTAAATAAGGAGTTTTAGGGTGTGATCTTCCCTCATTAACGTCAGCAGGAGCTGAGCCACCAACTTCAATGAGGCTCATCTCCCACTTATGCTCCTACTTATTCAATTTTCCAGGTAGCTGCTTTACCCAAGGACAAATGAGCTAGTGGCTTCTTTTGGCTGTTCTGGGGATCACTTTTAAGGATTAGCCTTTTTGCAAAAATAGAATCTGTGCAGCACTTACTCTCTCTTTTTTTTTTTTTAATAACTTTTGGAAAAGATTTGGACAGATGTTTGAATTTGTATACCCATTATACTCCTAAAGAAGGGTGCACACACCCAAAATGCGCAAGGTTGGGTTATATAATGTTGGTTTATACATTGTTCCAATATATACTGTTGTATGAAGCATTTTTTTATTGTGATTTTTAAAATAAACGCACAGCGTCTGGCCTGGCAAATCACCTGTTCTGAGTAACATTATAGTCACCCCTGCTCTCCCAGGGGCTGTAGAGACCTTGTTAGCCGGACTCCAATAGAGCTGTGCTGCTAGGGAGGGGAAGGTGGGGCAGATGCAATCGAGGAGACCTGTGGTCTCTCCATGCAGATTACCATGGCCAACCGCTGAATCTGCCAGATCTGAAGGTTAGGTTCTAGGCGTGTGCGAGTGCACACATGGATATGCACATGTGTTCGAGGAGACTCAATCCTCATTTCCCAACAAGTCATTATAAATAAATTTCTGCAAAGGAAACTGCTCATGGAGACTTACACCCCTGAATTCGAAGAGGAATATTGCCGAAGTGGAGGAATGGCCAAAGACTATTGCATGTGATGAAAAGGCTCTAGAAGTGACGGCGGTAACAAATACATAACCTTGCTCATGATGTTCATTCAATGAACTATATAGTTCAGAGAGCAATCAGAACATGAACCTGCTCCCCTCTAATTGAATGGTGATGCCCTTGTTGGCTTCAGTGGGAAAAGATTTAGGCACTTACATTCCTTCATGAAGGAAGAATTTCCTACTTGTCTAGAACACACACTACTTACATGTTCATCAAACCTGGAATACTTGTCATGCTCTGACTTAAACATCTCATCAGGGGGAATTCTCATCTTCGCCAGTTTTGCTGCCTGCAATATAGAACATGCATTACAACTTCCAGAGTGGATTAATATCACAGTGAAGTGCACTCTGGCTTGTCCTTTTTGGAATTATTGTCCCTGTGTGTATGTGAATCAGTGCATACAGCATCTGCACTGCAAATCAAGGGGCACCCAAATCATACCTATTTATTATGTAAAAACAAGTTGTCGGTCAGGAACTGCCTTGCATGGACCCCTGGTGTATCTTATCTGTCCGGAAGGATAGCAAAGAATGGAATAGTTTATTTTAACAGCTGACCACCTGGGATCCAGTTTAGCCAAAAGCAATCAACTATCTAGAGCTATGGGAGTTTGGAAACAGTAATCTTGTGTGTAGCAGAAGTTTAAACGATCCAAGACTGTTCTATTTCAGATGCAAACATAAAAATCAAGATTTTTGCTCAAAGAAATCTAAGGCTGGCCCTGCAGCGAGCTCATTGCAAACAGATCTGTGCCCGAAGTTTCAATGTGGCCCAAACCAAATTGTAGTAATTTAGTCCTGATGTGTCCAAGTGGCCCTGCTCCATGACATCACAGGTCCCCACAAATGGCTGGACTATGTCATAAAGGGGTGGGGCTAAGGCATTCCATGCCCCTTTCCAGCATGGCTCCACTGCATATGGAATGCTGTGACATCATACTGCTTTGTGGGGGCTGGGCCCCCCTGCAGCTGGAGCCAACCTGGCTGGACCCCAAAGTGCTTGGGGGGAGAGAACCCTTGATCTAACCTCAATGGGACCAGTTGAGTCAGGTCAGGAGTTTGGTTCACAGGTCTCTACTCTGTGCCTTCATATTCAAAGAGTGTTTTTAGACAAGCGCCTCCTCCCCCATCATGCATGTTGCAGGGCTGTATAGGGTGCCAACGGGGCCCTGCAACATGCATGATGGAGTTGGTGATGGGTGGGGAGGCATTTGTCTAAAAACACCCAAACAGGGTACCACACAGGTCCAGGAGTCTGCCCAGTAGTTCATTGCAGGGTCAGGACCTAAGTAACCAAACCACATAAAAGGCAACTGGGACGTTTGCTTTATTGAACACGATGCTCAAAATCATTACAGAAAACTGATGCTTAATTCAGTGAAGCCATACAGAATTGAAAGATCTGCCAGAGCCCCATGGAAATAAATCTATTTAAAAGAATATTTTTTAATGTACTTCCCTCTGTTTTATTATATGGGCCATAGGCACAAAAACCAAATCTTTGCTCCTTAAGAGCCCATCTGCTGCTGGTGCTTCTTTCTCACCTGCAGCCTTAAACCTTTACGCTAGTGTAATTAGTTGCTGTGGAAGTAAAGGTGTCATCTCAGAGAATAAGACTTAAGGTGAAGAAGCTGCAGCAGGAGCAGATGGACTCTTAGGGAACGAATACTCTGTCTCATGAATGTCTACACTATAATGAAAAGAGGGGGCAGAAAATAAGTGATGCAGGTGGAATTCTTTCTAAATGGAAAGTTCCTCAATTGACAGAACTAAGCAAAACCTCTCTTGCATGCTCTGAAAATCAGTGTAACCTAGTGGATAAGCATTAGACTTTGACCTAGGAGACCAGAATTCAAATCCCATCTTAGATAAGTCACTATCTCTTAGCCTCTGTTTCCCCATCTGTAAAATTGGAATAATAAGGATCTACCTTACAAGGCTGCAGAGAGGGTGAACTAAATAAGGACTATAAAGCACACTGAAAGCACTAAAAAAATTAATCATAATCATCATTCTGATTGGTTACCAGCCTGAGGAAAGGCCCTGTGTGATTTAAAGCTTGCACACTCTCGCCAACAGAAATTGATGCAATGACAGAGATTAGTCTGAACTACTGTCTCTATCTGTTACTTTTAGAAGCAACACAGCAACTCCACTCTCTCTAGACCAATAATAAGGATAGCGTCCCGTAGCTTGCTCACATTGGTATAACTTTGGAGGAGACACCTTTAATGATGGAGAATTGCTCTGAGCTCTCTAAGGCTTAAAGTCAATGGAATCTGGGCCCCTGACTTCAAATAGGTGGGGAAGTGTGCCATTAATGTCCTATTGTTAAAAAGACCACTTTTACTTTTTCCTCTTTCAGCCTTGGAGACACACCCTAGGTTAATATGCCTGAGTGCATGTCTCCCTCCTCTTTCCTAAAGTTCCAGTAAAACAGCACCCAAAGACCTTTTCTCTTGCAGACTAAAACCAGCTAATTAGCCCATTAGCTCCTTTCCCCTATACCCTCTTTCTCTCACTACACTCTGCATGGGCAGGGAGTTGCTAAAAATGTTTTGTCTGGAAGTCAGAATTCGTGGGGGCATATCTTGCTCTAAATGTTGGATGGGACACATCCATCCCTCCTCCCCCACCCCCCCCTCTGTAATTAAGCCCATGTTCACTCACAACTATGCAATCACATAGGTGCTAAAATAGATATTTTACAAAGTGACTGGCACCATTGTTCACTTTTCAGGGTGTATTTTCATGCAAGTATCTCCTCTTTTGTGGGTGGTGGTAGAGACTTGAACTTCTATGGGCCTGATTCTGAAGAGAAGGTGGAGTTCCCAGGCATGCTGGCTCTGCAAGCCAGGAGAACCTGATTGGATATATGTAGTGTGAAAATGGTTTCAGGACCAGTCATCTGTAGTGGGTGGAGAATTTCACATGCATGACAGGCTCTGTGAGGTTGCACTGCACTAGAGGGAGAGAACAGCTGTCAGCCCAGCACGGTCCTAAAATTGTTGCAGGACTGGGACCCCAACTTACGTTTTGTCACCTCTGATCCCTGCTGGCTGTTCCTTGGCTTTTCCAATGTTGTCCTAGTGAGGTGTCTCTTCCTTATCTTACTTCCAGCTGATCTTGTCTCTTTGGGGAACTGTTCACAACAATGGTAGAGTCCCCTAGGGCCTCAGCTCATAGGCCTCCACATCTCCACCTGAGAGGTGCTGTCTGTAGTCCCTGCTCAAGAAGGGGGCTAACAGACGGTGGTTTCCGATGGCAACCCAAGGGACCAGTGGGAACTGTACCACAAAAGCAGCTATTTTTCAAGTAATTAATAGGGTCTGGAGAAATGACACCACCTCGGAGTAGCAAGAACTGCCAGAGATAGCTGTGAGTGTGACTGCAGGCAGCAAAACGTGAGCATGAGGTTGCAGTCCTGCAACAACTTAGGGGTAGGCCACATTCCATTACAATGGCATATACATGGCATAAACCATAGATGGGACAATAGTAAGGCTGCATTTGAGGGGGAACTAGTCACCCCAGTCATAGGAGTAACCAATTCCTTGTGCCTAACAGTACAAACTTTGTACCTCCTCTCAGGTACAGGATGAAGCCCTAAGTAACCTAAATGTTAGTTGCAAATCATTTTGAGCTGACCACTGCAACCACAAAATGGGGAACCAACTGAGGCCCAAAATGTTTTCTATATCATGTCAAAGAACATGGCTGTTTACACTTTTCCTCCAAAGCCTTTAGACTCAAATGGAAATCAGAAAAATACTGGAATACTTGCCTCTTGTTCTTGTTTCTTCCTGGCTGCTTCTTCTTTCTTCCTTTTTTTCTCTTCTTCAATCTGACAAAATCAATTTGAAAAGCAACATTATTGTTTAGAAATGAAAGCAACATTTGAAAATGTTGAAAGTTTGAAAATGAAACTGCATTATTATTATTATTATTATTATTTCCTATAGCTCTTTCAGTGCTTTACAATCCATTTCTAGTTTAGCCTCAAAACCCTGTGAGGCAGGTCATTATTATTCCCATTTTACAGATGAGAACCGAGGCAGAGAGAGAGAGTGACTTGCCCAAGACAACCCTGTGAGTTCACAGCAAAAGACAAAATTTGAACCCTGGTCTCCTAAATCCAAATCCAACACTTTATTCACTAGGCTACACGGGTTATTAAAACCCATTTATTGCCAGGTGTTTCTGCACCTCAAATAAATATTACCCTTTCTTTACTGATATTCCTCTGAACATCACTGGTTCCATTAATGGAGACCTAGCAGGCGCATTCATCAGCGGTTAAATCATGCATTCTAATTAAAAGGCTATATTATTATTATTATTATAAGCATTTATATAGTGCCAGCGATGTACCTGACGCTTTACAAAGAATAAGATAGACATGGTCCCTGCCCGAGAGCTTACAATCTAAAGACAGGGGGAGGGGGGCAGGGAAGGGGGGAACAAAGGGAGAGACAAGGGATGCAACAATCATGAGGATGCGAGAACTCAGGTACATGTTTTTGGCTTGGTTACAGTACATTGGAAGTTTGCAGATAACAGGTGGGGAATAATCCTAGGTGGGGATGATTAGCAGGAGTTAGGAAGGGCAGAGCAGAAGAGGTGGGTTTTGAGGAGGGACTTGAAGGTAAAAAGGGAGGGGGCAAGGAAGATGAGGGCAGGGAGGGAGTTCCAGGCGTGCGGGGCAACGAGGGAGAAAGGACGAAGGCAGTTGGGGGAGCAGGAGAGGCGTGGGAGGGTGAGGGAGGGGATGGAAGAGGAGTGGAGTGCTTGAATGGGTTCAGAAGGAGATCAGGGCAGAGAGGTAGGGGGGAGTGAGGTTGCGAAGGGCTTTGTAGGTGAAGACGAGGAGCTTGTGCAAATACGCTCAGGAAGGGGGAGCCAGTGGGGAGAGGAGAGGATAGGCCTGTCTCTTATACACATCTAGATGTGTATAAGAGACAGGAGATGAGGGAAGAAAGGTTGGGAGCGGGGAAGGCCAGCAAGGAGGAGGTTGCAATAGTTGAGGCATGAGATGACTAGGGCATGGATGAGAGTTTTGGCAGATGAGACAGACAGAAAAGGGCGGATCTTAGCAATGTTGTGGAGGCGAAAGGGGCAGGATTTGGCCATGGAGTCAATGTAGGGTTTAAAGGTGAGGTGCGAGTCGAAGATGAAGCCCAAGCTGCAGGCTTGGGGGACAGGGAGGATGGAGACCCCGTCAATGGCAACTGACAGGGAAGAAGGAGAGGAAGGATTGGGAGGGGAGATAAGGAGTTCAGTTTTCTCCACGTTCAGTTTGAGTTGGCGTTGACATCCAGGCGGAGATATCAGAGAGACAGTTGGTGAGATGAGCTTGAACAGAGGGGGAGGGGGAAGCAGTCGAGAGATAGAGTTGAGTGTCATCAGCGTATAGGTGGTATTGGAAACTGCGGGAGGCAATGAGTTTGCCTAGGGCTGGGTGTAGATAGAGAAGAGGAGAGGGCCAAGGACAGAGCCTTGGGGAACCCTGACTGAGAGGAGCAGGGAGGAAGAGCGGGAGGAGACATAAAAGGTCAAAATAAATTTGTAAGAGCTATCCTGTCAAGGAGACAAATGCATAAACACACACACACACACACACACACACCTTAGCATGTCAAAGACCTTGAAAGCTTGAACAATCATGATTAAGAACTGTTTTAGCATTATATGTTCAAGCAGTCACTGCTTTAAGTTCCTTTCCTCTGTGGCTGCTCTTTTCTTTTTTTGTTTGCTCACCATTTCTGTCTAACTGGTGCGGAAATATGTAATTATTAATAAAAATGAATGCTATGCAAAATAATACATAATATAATGTTATATACTACACAAAAATTATGCTCTTGTCCTTCCCTCCAAAAAGCCTACCTCTTTTGTCAGGCTTTCCCTAGCTTATTACCCCTATAGTTACTGCTTCTTATACTGTCTTATCCTTCAGGATTCCCCTTCTCCCCTTGGAACTATGGTAAGCACCTGCACCTTCATAAACAAATCTTTGGCCCTTTTTACGCGGGCCGCGGTGTGCGGCAGCCCAGGGTGTTCATGTGTGGGTGCCGCCCATTTAAAAAGGGCCTCTGTCTCTATTCCCCTTTCTTGGTCATCCTAGATTGTAATCCGCTCAGGGCAGGGACCTGTCTCTAATGATAACTGTTCAATGCCAGGTAAATTGCTGCTGGCACTATATAAACAACAAATAGTAATGAGAAAAAGAGTTTAAAGAGAAAAGGACTAAGAGTGCAAAACCTTTTTCTTTTCTTCTCTTTCTTTTAGCAAGGTGTCTTTGTCCACCAACTTGACCACAGTTGGGAGTCCTAGAAAAACAATAACAAAAATAGATCAAATGTGTAGTAGGTTCCAATGCCTGCAGTGTCTAGACTAAAAGATTCACAAACTGCATACTGATATGTCATATACTCTACATCTTTATTACCATCAGAGGTCGTGGAATTACGTTTACATTTCAAAATGGGAGTCCCAAAGAATAAAAGTTTGGGCACCACTGGCCTGCACACTGCCACTGTCTCTTGAAGTTCATTATTCAGTAGCCTTCAAATTTAATTGCTCATTAAATGCAAATGCCAACCGAGGGCCTTTTGGAAATGCCAGATGAGCTAGATCTTATTCAGGGCGATTCCAAGGTACATTTTAAAATGCATAATTTTAGAGTTTTTTAATTATATTATTTATTAATTTTCACATTACAACAATAAAATACAACACTTAACAAAATTAGTTTTAGTATTTAAAAATGAAATCTGATATAGTTGCATGCATTTAGGTCTGACAAATTATGATTCCCAATTATTCTTCAGTGTTATTCGTATTTTCCCATCTCTTATGTCAGGGATAGATACCTCCAGTCCATAGATAGCTTTTTATTTGGCCCCTTTCCAATTCCTGGATCTGGCCCACTGATCCAGTCCCCACCCTCAATCGTTGAAAGCGTGAATGCAAGGAAAGGGAGTGAAGATGAGGGCATGCATTTAAGAATAGGAAATGGATCCATGGTATAGATCTGTGAGTAGGACCCTCATCTTCCTCCCCCCCCCCCCCAATCTTGGGTATACCCCTTAAGCATCACCAACCCTGACTCCCATCAGACTTGTGGAGCTTGTACTAATTTTCAAAGTGACCCACAAGAGAGAAAAGGTTCCCTCGCTCAGTCTTATATAAAGGATCTACCAGATTCTGAGACAGCTACAATTTACAATTCATTACCTTCATGATCTTCCAAACGGACTCCGAGCTCAGGAAGGGTGTCGTCTCGAAGACCATCGCAAAGCTGTAGCACTTCAGTCACTACAATGCATGGAATAAATAGATAGCATCAATTTCAATAACAATTTACCTCTCTTCTGCACCAAGCCATTATTTGATGCAGGTAATAAATTAATACAGTCTCACCTATTTAGACCAGTACAACAACTAATGCAATGACCACTTTTAATAAGGTTACAAATTCCACTAGTCACTGCCCCAAGTGTAATCACTCAAGACTCTTTATTGTGTAACAGAGATAAGAGAGGAGACCGGTTTCCTCAGAATTTGTAACACTTTCCAAAGATGCTGATACTACTTCTGAAATCTGTGGTGAAGCACTGTGGGCAAGTAGTTGCAGGATCAGGGCCACAGCATCAGCGCAGTTCACCACATGCTCACCTGGGGCCATCCCTAAAAGGGTTAGCAAGGAGCCCAGGGAGTAGAGATCATGTGACCAGTACGGGTGGGTCACATGATACTGGCTGGGGCTAAAAAGGGAGGGCTAGCCCAAACACGGTCAGGAGTGTCAGCCTGGAGACAGCAGGGTGAGGTACGCTACGGCTGACTGGAGCCACCCTGCTGGGGAGGTTGGAGGGAAACCTGGCTCTGACCTAGGGATGGACAAGGGGTTCATGAAGGCCCTGGAGAATGTTAGAGCCCACAGGGGCTACTAAAGAGAGAGAGCAAGCCACATGGGGTGCCCCTAGCTGAAGGTGGGGTAACCTCCTTGTGCCTGGTGGGAGCAGGCCAAGAGAGGAAACAGCCCAGCTAAGGAGGGCTTGGGCAATATCCAAGCAAGGCTCAAGGTGAAGCCTGAAGGAAGCCCCATGATGGGGCTGGTGAGTTCCACCTGCATTGCTCTGAGGGCATAGTCTGAGTGGAGGGTGACCACATGGCAAGTAATCCTGGGGGGAAGCAGGGGACAGTAGCTAGTTCAGTCCTCAGTGGAGGGGGCTTCAGGGCAAACTCAGGGCTATAGGGAGCTGGCTGCAAAGGCAAGAGGGCCCAAGGCAGAGGATTGCCCAGGGCAGTGAGGCGTTAAGGGCAGAGCTGGACCAAATTGGGAATAAGCCGGGATCCCCAATAAGGGCTAAATGGGTACCCGAGGGCCCAAGTCCTGAAATAAGAGTAGGCCCCAAAACCCAAGGTTGAGAAGAGGAGGATTGGGGCAAGGACGATGCCCAGCCTCCAGCTCCAGAAAGATGGAGTTAGCTTCTAGGGGGTGGTAGGTAGGAGAACCATGGGAGGCTAGGGACCCTCAAGGCACCAATGCCAAGCTTGAAGAGCTGACATATGAGTAGGCAACAGACTGAGGGGATCTTGAGGGAGATGTCCCAACCGCCCAGGACTCTGAACTGCTACAGCCCAGAAACAGCAAGAACATCCCTGTGGAAGGGGGACTATGGACTGTACAAGCTAGCTCAGGGAGCGGCCAGAGCACCATGGTGGGACTATCCTCACCAGGAGCTAATTCCCCAAAGAGAGCATCATCTGCTGCACCGGTGATGCAGACATCCCAGAAGAGGAAACAGCAAGTGCCACAGTAAAGAACACCTTCTCTTGTGCAGAGATGGAGAGAACAGCCAGAGGACTGAAAAACCTGCGAGTGGCACTGGTCCTACAAGGATTCCTGGTTCGGGCTGGGCCATCGTGCACCACAAATATAAAGCAAAATATTTCAGCTTTGTGGCAAATGTTCAGTGGGCCAGTAATCTCCCGATTTCTGTCAGAGAGCCAGTTTAGCCTAGCATATAAGGTACTGGACTTGGATCTGGAAGACTGAGGTTCAAATCCTCTGTTGCCCAAGAACTCATTGGGTAGCACTGAACAAATCGCTTTCACTCATCCTCAGTACCCTATTTGTAAAATGGGAATAATGACGATCTACTTCACAGGGTTGTTGTGAGGATGAACTAGATAAGGATTGTAAAGCACACTGAACACAGAGGGTGCTATAGAAATTATTAATAAGTAATAAACCCAGGCCTGTCTCGTGACATTTTTAGCCCCAAGCATAATTTTCTATGCTTAGCATTTTAAGAGAGAAGATATTGTGCAAGCCTAATATTTTCTACTATTTCGTTTCTTAAAACTACAGTACCAATGCCAGCTTGTCACACAAAGGTCAACATTGTTATTTAACTAGTCACTCTAATAATTCCAAAAAAGTATCTTCCTTTTACATCATTAGATGGCAAGACATCTTAAAAGGGAAAGTACATTTTAATACTTCCTATGCAAAAACGTAGTTCTCATTTTTATTACATAGAGAATGTTAAGGATACATGATAATTTAACTTTCAGTGATTTTCTTTTCTTTAAAAATGTGCATCATGACTGCATGTCTGCTCACTAGAAGGTCATCTCAACTATGGAGTACTGAAAGTATTATTTAAGTGTTTTGGTGCAGCTTACTGACCATTTTTAAATGGCCAGTATGCCCCTCTCTCCATCCCACTACCAAAAAAGAGTCTAGAAGCACCAAGCAAGTCCGCATTTTGCTAGAAAACTGTGTGGAGATGGGTGGGGGTGCCTTGTGTGAAAAGGCCCAGGGTGGGGAGGTGGGACTAGGTGACCTTTTTGAGCCCCTTTCTAATTCTATGATTGTAACTGTTGGATGAAGGAAATATGTTGGCTGGTGGAAAAGGAGGATACCACCATAATCAGCATAAGCAAAGGTTGGGGCCCCCCTCTACCTCGCTCGCATATAGTCTTCCCTCAGCCCACCTGCGCCATCATCACATTCCTAGGTCTCTGACTGCTTGAGCTCCTGTGGCTGCTGCCTCAATCCCTACCGCTGCTGGAACCCTCAGAGCTACTGTTCTGTCAGAAAATGCAAATGCCTGAGGGAAGCTCCATGTGGCTGTACAGCTCTTGGGGCTTTGGCAGTAGCAGGGAGGCTCCATGGGCCACATTCCCTGCCCAGGATGCCTGGAGCATTCTCCTCAAGGCTTGGTAGGCACAGGGAGATTGCGGCCAGCACCTCAGGCCTCTAGCCATCACAGAATCCCCCATGCTGACCCTTATTATTAATTAATTATTATTATAAGCATTTATATAGCGCCAGCAATGTACCTGGCGCTTACAAAAAATAAGATAGACATGGTCCCTGCTCGAGAGCTTACAATCTAAAGACAGGGGGAGGGAAGACAGGGAAGGGGAAAAACAGAGGGAGAGACAAGGGATACGACATTCATGAGGATGCGAGAGCTCAGGTACACGTTCTTGGCTTGGTTACAGTAAATTGCCATAAACAGTCATATGAGCATGCTCCTGTAAAAGCTTGGTGTGTGGCAAGAGCAGCATGCCACCATTATCGGTTGATCTCAGATGGACTGGGGAAATAATTTAATATATTTTAGCATTAATTGAAAAGCTTTTTAATCCAGAGATCTTAACGGCTGAGCCTGGAGTAACAAATTTTGTTCAGCCATATTAACTCTCCACCTCACCCCCACCCATGTAACATGCACTAAATCTGCTACCCTGCTCCCTTAGATTAAGGGAGGGGTGGGGAAGCTTTTCAGCACTTAGGGCTGCATACAAATTGAGGGTAGTGGTAGTTAATGGGTGCACTCAGGAAGAGAAGGGTCCAGATCATGGATCTGCCCCCTATCCTTGTGTGCATGCCCTCATCTCTGCTCCCTTACCCCGAGCTCAGCCTTTCAGTGCATGGGAGTAAGAATTGGATTCAGGGGCCAGATCCAGGAACTGGAAAGGGGCCAAATAAAAACTACCCATGGACTGCATTTGGTCCCCAGGCCAGAGGTTCTCCACCCCTGCCCCAAACCCTACTGTAAATCAAACTGTGTGGTTAAGGGGCTGCTTTGTTGAAGTGCCTTACCTGTTCTATTCCTGCCCTTGTAATGCCAGGGAAGTAGAAGACCTAATACAGGTCCTATTTTTCCATCTCACTTTATCAATCTCTTGAGAGCACAATGGATTCTTAGGTGAGGAAGGACTACCTACCCAAGTCAAAAACTGGAAATTGTATTATTCATCCAAAATACCAGAGTAATTAGGGCAGTTGATACATATGGCTTTGTAATGTTTCACAAGAGACTGATACAGAAGTTGGTTTAACATTGTCTTGACCCTGAGACATGCAGTTACAGGGTAGCAACACTCCTTTACTACTCTCCCCTCACTAGAAGTACATCTCGAGGGCAGTAATGGGGAACCTTTTCCCTCCCATGGGCCACTTTGGAAATTAGTACGATCTCTATGGGCTGCAAAGGAGTTGGAGAAGGTGTGTGCTCAAGATGGCGGGAGGAAAGGGAACGTCCAGATCATGGATTTATGCTGTGGATCCATCCCCTGTCCTTGAGTACATACCTCATCTCCACACTCCACATGGGATTTTTAATTGTAATTGTCAATGTCTTCTATATACCGATGTCCTTAGACAAAGGTCTGAAAAGTATCTACACCAGCAGTGGGAACCTTAGGTCCAGGGTCCAAATATGACCCAAGCCATGGCTAGCTTTCATGTGGTCCTTTCCCAGTTTCTCGCCTGGTCCCAGTTCCAACCCCTAAACACAGAAAAAAATGAGCTCAGTGAAAAGGAGCAGAGAGGCGGGCATGCACACCAGGCTAGGGGCCAAATCCAAGGCAAGGATTGGGGTAGACAAAGTTCCCAAGAGCTGCATACCAACATTTTCATATTGTTGAGAGTCACAAAACATATTACACTTATTGTGTGCTTCCCCTGATCCCATGGATGGAGCAGCATAGCTTCCCCCAACAGCTTCCATGTAATCCAGGCAGCAGAAATAAAGGCTCAGGACATACATTCCCAGTTCCCATGGCCCCCTGAAGGCTCCATTGGTAGCAGCTATGGAAATGGCAACTTGGCATCTTTTGCTTATGAGGAAGCCATGTAGGCCGTTATTACATGGACGGGTGCGTGCGGGCATGGGGGTGTTTCCATGTTGGGTGGAGGGGTGTGTGTGTCCTTTTACACGGACACACACACCCCTCCACCCATGGGGCCTCCTGGTTTTCTGGATGGCCCCATGGGTGTAGATAGGCGTGTGCCAGGAGCGTGCACGCACAAACACCCACTATCCGTGGTGTTTACATGGGCACCCCCCCACCGCTGGCATGTTTACACGAACGCCCCCCCGCACACCCACCGAAACACGCAGCAGTGGGTGGGGCCGTCCATGTAAAAACGGCCACAGACATGTCCCCGGGCATCTTCTTCTGGAAAGAGACACATTAAAGGAGCCTGAGAGCCGCATGTGGCTCCTAAGCTACCATTTGCTCACCTCTGGCACAGATCCACGATCTAGACCCTCCTCTTCCTGAATGTACCCCGTAAGCACCCCAGCCCCCAACTCCTATGCTCTTAGAACTTGTATTAATTTTCAAGGTTTCCCACCCCTGATTTACACCTAGGCTAATGTAAGTGATTAGTACAGAGGGCCTACTTTGCTCTGTTGCACCGTGCATCTGCAGGGAAAGACGCTGGTGTGATTAAAATCAGGGTTCCAGCCTCTGCTTGCCCTTGTGACTCTGTGCTCCATCTGTTCTTTACTTGAGAATGTGATGCAGTCAACCTTTTGTTTAGAAGTGACATTTTCTCCAGCGTAGGAGTTGCCTTCTTTAGTCTTCAGCCTATATGTAGTGAATAACCCTTTCTTCCTGAATACATGGACGTGGCAGCACATGTTGATCCTCAATATCAATGCAGCCAAGCCAATGAGTTAAAACTAAGAATTAATTTGGCCCACTGTCAACAGTGGTATGGACTAGTATAGGTGAAAAAGTTGAGTGCTGCAGTAGGAATGTACACGATGCAGCTACTGGCTGTACAAAAGAAGCAGTGTCTGCCTGCATTATAAATATTTACCAGTCTGAAACCATGAATAATTAAACTTAAGAAGCAAGGAGAAATCCTTCTGGGTAGAGGAGAATGAGATATTTATACATGAGACATTCATAATTTATAAGAGGAGATAATCAGCTAGTGCCTTTAGAAGAGTTAGCACAGCAAGTTCACACTGCTTTGGGGCGGATGTGAGCCAATTCTCTGCTTTCAGTAACATCAATGAGAGGGGCTTTAATTGAAAATGTGATGATTTGGGGGACCTGTTTACAAATCCCAGTGGCACTGGCTGTACATTGTCAGTTTTGCTAAAGAAAAAGCATGCACCCCACAAAAGAAATGGAGTCTTCACAACATTACCCATAGAAGCTTGACAACCTGCTAGTCAGAGCCTTTGGCTGCTTTTGGCTAACTCTTCACATCTGGTGTCAAGGTGAAATGCCCAACAGAACTGGGGTGAGAACACATAATCAGAAAATGTATCGTAAGTACCAAGTGATATACAATGCAGCTGATAGCAAAGGAGGAAAGCCCCTAATTTAGTTTTTTTTTTATAGATTAGGAAAACATGGGTCATGTGGCCTATGGCGTGACACAAGATCAGCTTGCATCACGTTTTAAATTGCATCACATGCTGGGGCAAAACCATGTCAGAAAAGGGAGGGACACAAGCACTCGCCCCTGATGTGGGCAAGCCTCCTATAGAGCACTATGACGTCATGTTGCTGCAAGGTGAACTCAGACAAATGACACACCTGACCCCAGGTCAGGCCCCAAGCTTCAAGCTCTCTTCACCTCACTGATACCAGACTGCTCTTAACCATACAAGAACACCACTATGGGTAAAAAACCGAAGTGACACTGTGGTCAGTTTTCACAATAGAGAGATCTAGAAAGTGGTGGGTGCCCCAGGGATCTGTATTGGGACCAGTGCTGTTTAATGTATTCTTAATGATCTGGAAAAGGGCATTAAGAGTGAGGTGATCAAATCTGCAGATGACACCAAGTTATTCAAGGTAGTTTAAAACACGAGCAGACTGTGAGGAACTGCAACAGGATCTTACGAGACTGGGTGCCTGGGCATCTAAATGGCAGATGAAATTTAAAGTGGACAAGTGCAGAGTGATGCACATAGGGAAAAATAACCCAAAACTATGCGTACACAATGCTGGGTACTAAGCTAGGAGTTACCACTCAGGAAAAGGAACTGGGAGTGATTGTAGACAATACAATGAAATCCTCAGCCCAATGTGCAGCAGCAGTAAAAAAAGGGAACACAATGTTCGGAATTTTTCACAAAGGGATAGAGAATAAAACTGAGGATGTCATAATGCCCACCACCCTACGATCGGTTTACCCTTATCCTTGCAACATGGACCTGCCTGCTGTCATTCTCATTGTAACCAAGCCAAGTACGTGCACTTGAGACCTCGCATCTTCATGAATGTTAGACCCCTTGTCTCTCCCTCTGTTCCCCTTCCTAAGTCTCTCCCCCAGCTCCTGTCTCTCAGATTGTAAGCCCTAGGGGCAGGGACCGTGTCTATTTTATTACTTTGTAAAGTGCCAGGTACACTGCTGGCGCTATATAAATGTGTGTTAATAAATAATAATAATAATAATAATGCCTCTATAGAGATCTATGGTACGACCGCACCTGGAATATTGTGTGCAGTTCTGGTCCTCCCATCTCAAAAAAGACATAGCTGAACTAGAAAAGGCACAGAGAAGGGCAACAAGAACGTACAAAGAGAGGCTTGACAAGCTGGGTCTCTTCAACTTAGAGAACAGAAGACTGAGAGGGGACATAATAGAGGTTTATAAAATCTTGAGTGGTGTGGAATGAGTAGATAGGGAACGGTTATTTATTCTTTCAAATAGTACTAGAACTAGGGGACACTCCATGAAACTAGCTGCTGGCAGATTTAAAACCAATAAAAGGAAGTACTTTTTCACTGAACACATAATTAACGTATGGAATTTGTTGCTAGAGGACATTGTCAGGGCCAGTAGAATAGCTGGGTTTAAAAAAGGCCTGGATAAGTTCTTAGAGAGTAGGTCCATTAATGGCTATTAACCAAGTAGCTTACGTGATGAACTTCTTACTGTTGGGAGCTGGGACTGAACAACGGGGAATGGATTGTCCATTGTGACTGTTTGTTCTTCTCCCATGCGATCAAGATTGGCCACTGTTGGAGGACAGGATGCTGGGCTTGATGGACCATTGGTCTGACTCAGTATGGCACTTCTTATGTCGCATCCCGGGTTGACCGGGAGCAGGACGCCTGGGTGGACACGGTGTGCACCAGGCACAAAACAAGTATGCACTCAGCTGGGCCAACAGCCACAAGGCCTGAGGTGGGGAGAACAGGGAATGTGCGGCTGGTTGTCCCCGCTCCCATGCTGCACCCAGCACCCTGCCGTGATGGGCAGCCATAGCAGCCTGTCATGGCATATTAGGGCCAGGCCAGCAGTCTGGCCCGGGAACACACATGCAGCCCTGGGACGACCTGCTTTGGCCTGATCAGGCAGACCTCTAACCCGGGCTGTGACTTTGGAGGTTTTCAGAGGTCAGAGCCCAGACTAGTCACCAACATGACCTAGAATACCCCGAGTCAACATCTGGTGGTGCTTGCTTGCGCACATATGCAGGCAAGGTCCGTATAGGACAAATCGGTCCGCTGCCACATTTGTTTTTACCCAAAGTGTGGCTATTTCCTTTATAAATGAAAAATGAATTGTGATTGTGGTGAAATACAGACCCTCATTCACATCACTAATTCTTTCCAATATTTGTGGATGCTAGGGGTATTTATGAACTTTCCCTGCCAACCTCAGAGGCCACTGAGTGGATACTGCATCTCAGGATAATTTTGTAAAACAAGCACATATCTTTTCATGTGTCATATGAAAAAAGATTGAGAGAATTTAATACATTTTCCTATTCTGCCCACATTCCTGTTGTGACTAGCAAAGAGCAAGACACACTTTTACAGATTCCTGATGACAAGTAAATGGGCTAGATGGAAGGCTTTATCGTAAAGTAATAGTCTTGGAAGGTATCCAGGAGATGGGAATGAAGTTAGTAATAGAAATGGCAGAACATAGACTGATGTTTGAGAAGGGTTTTTAAAAAAATGTTAAGCCACAGCAGATAATTTTCTCAAGCACAAGGGAACCTATTGTATCACAGGATTGTCTGCTGTAATCGGCATGCTTGAGAAGGCCAAGATACAGGTAGAGGGGCTGGAACTTGACCTGATTGGACTCATCAGACCTGGTCAGGGTCAGGTGCTCTGTCCACCACCCGGGAGTCTAGCTGTGGGAGGCCCCACCCTCTACAAAGAGCTGCGATGTCACAGTGCTCCATAGGGGTTACGGTCATGTCAAAAAGATGTGGGGGGATGCTTTAGCCTCACGTCTTTTCCACTGTGACCCCACTCCTCACAGACTATTCTGACATCACAACTAGAGATGTGGCGTATTATTAATCTATTTTACCTATTCCCTCTATTTCACCCAGAACCTAATTCCCTGTAACTAAGTGAAGCACGTGAGCCTGCAACTTCTCAACCTCATGAATGTACTCTTGTCTTTCCTGATGTTTACCTCTCCCTCATATCCCCCCTCCCTTGTCTCTCAGATTGTAAGCCCCTTAGAGGTAAGGACTTGTCTCAGACTGTGGATTGTACAGTGCCAGGTACATTGCTTGCACTATATAAATAATAAATAATAATAATAATAATAATGATACTCCAATTCGGATCCAATGAAGCAGGTAAAAATACTGTCCAGGCCTCCTTTGGATATTCGTTTCTGGTTTTTCAGTCAAAAAACAGGCATCCAAACAAAAATCACAGAGGACTCCAGACAAAGAGAGATGTTAACAAATATTAGGCACCCTGAGTTATCTGGGAAGGGCAGGGTAGATATCTAAATAAATAAACAAACATTCATTGGGAACACTATGTGAAAGCACAAGTAATATTCATGCACACAGATTCAATCTGCTATTTGTTTCAGTGCTATGTCACAATGCTCAGGGGGCACCCAGTCACATTGGGTGTGGATTTGAAAGAGCCTAGATGCATCAGGCTCATATTTTCTGACCCAAACAGGGCTGCAGTTGCTTAAGTCCTGCAGCAATACAAAGTGCGCATGAAGTTTCTTGTTGTAATGGAAGGAGTCAAAATGTTTCCTGGAATAATTTGATTTAAAACATTTTTGCTCATGGCACACCTATCAACTATTGCTTGTAAATGAGTAGGCCCAGTCTCGAGAGATTCAGGTGTCTACTAATCTTACAAAATGGATAAAAGAACTTGCATTCCATGATGTTCGAATGCCTATAATTCAGTCATTCCAGTTGAAGATTTAAGAGTTTATTCAAGAACGTTAAGAGGTGGAGACAAAGTAGTTTGAATGCTATTGTTGGTGGAAATGTGCAAGCTTTCAGACCTCACAGGGGCCTTCCTCAGGCAAGTAGGAGTCAGAACTGAAGATTTGAGGAAAGTACAGTGGCTATATATCATGTAACAGAGGAGGGGGTGTGAGGGAGAGAAGGGTGATAAATGAATCCAAGTAACAGAAGGTGAGGACAAGGTTCATTTACCACCCTTCTCTCCCACCCACCTCATCCTCTGTTATATGATATATAGCCACTGTACTTTCCTCAAATCTTCAGTTCTGACTCCTAGTTGCCTGATGAAGGACCCTGGACGTCCGAACACTTGCACATTTCCATGAACAATAGTAGGACCAATAAAAGATATCATTTAAAACTACTTTGTCTCCACCTCTGTCACTCGGGGCCAACACAGCAACCACACTCTCTGGATTTCTAGAATGCCGAATATTCACTTTGTTATGGCTCACTTTATCATTCTCCTGAAAGGTTCCCAGATTACAAATTGCTAAGTTGTGCAATACCTACCAGCTTTGAAGAAAAAAGAATAATTAGAAAGCTCTCTCTCAAGTCACATTTTTATAAAATAAAAACCAAACTTATTGCTTAAGGCTGATTAATTTAACAACATAGTTAATCAAATTTAACATTATTCTGCCAAGAAGCAGTTGTTAAAAGGACACTCCCCTAATTTACAAGCACAGTGGAAAATCAGTATAAATTCAGAGGCAATACTTCCTGACCATAATTACAGCTATCCTTAAAAGACCTAGTATTCTTTCCACCAACACAGCGGTTTCCAAACTTTTCCCTGTTTCCCCCATTTTAAGATTTATAATAAAATAATAATAAATAATAATAATATTTTTATTAGTGCCCCCTTGCCATGGCACTCGGAGCACTTCACAAAGAACTAATTAACACAACATTTAATCCTCACAGCACCCCTGTAAGGTAGGTTAGGCTGAGAGAATATTGTGACTGGCCCAAGGTCACCCAGTGAGTTTCTGGCTAAGGCGAGACATGAACCAGGGTCTCCCCTACCTCCCTGTCCTGTGCACCTAGCCATGTGCTCCATACATTTTATTTAGGTGCAAACCCTACAGCTGCGGACAGCAATAAACACAAGCAAAGTATATCAATAGGGGTTGCTCATGACACACAGTTTGGGAAGATCTGCAGTGCACTAATTTATAATCAGGCAAAGGCGCCGTGTCCATAAGTGAATAAAAAGGGAGTTCCGTTGGACCGACAGGCGAAACAAGATCCTGAATAGAGTACTACTTCCCCAAGAATACCCTATAATGGAGGTTCTCAAATGAAAGTTACAAGGAGATAGATTTTGGTTACATATTGGAAAAAACTTCCTAACAGTGAGAGCTGTTTGGCAAAGGTGGCTGTAGTCAGCTCTCTGCTTGGATTACAGCTACAACATCCCTGACAGATGGCTGTCCAGTCTCTTTCTGAAAGCCTCCAAATCGTCCTTGAGGTACCTACCAACTCTATGAGCTCAGTTGGGGTGCAGGTACACTTGATAAACTCTGCATGTCCTTGTCGCTTGCTCCAGTCACAGGATTATATTTAAGTCTCCGAATGGGCTCACAGAAGAAAACCACTCTACAAGCAACCCCCAGAGATTCAACACTAACAAGTATTAGTGAGAATGTACTTGCTGGCCTCAGCTGCTGTGTTTCTGTGTGTGAAAGTTGTGGGTTGCAAGAAACCCACAAGACAAATTGTATTGATGGTGCAAATAGTAATGTGGGACTGGGACACCAGACCACATTATGGATTGAAGTGCAATTTTTTAAAAGGAAAGGTTGTTGGGATGGTTGGAGTAGACAAGAAAAAGCAGAACTCAAGTAACCCTATGCTTCTAGATTAATAAGGTCAACTGTAGATATGATCAGTGTATCTGAATGATGACTTCATCAAGGTTAAAATGACACACAGAGACAGTGCAGGCTACTGGCTACGACACAGGGCCAAGAATCAAGAAAATGGGTTTTGATTTCCAAGCTCTGCTACACACTTGCTGCGGAGTCTCTCTCAAACCAGCAACTTTTCCTGCGCTTTGGTTTCCCATTCGTTAAATGAGGATTGGAATATTGTGTGCAGTTCTGGTTCTGCATCTCAAGAACTGGAAAAGGCACAGAGAAGGGCAACAAAAATAATCAAGGGTATGGAACAGCTTCTGTACAAAGAAAGACTGGATAGGTTGGGGACCTTCAGCTTGGAGAAGAGATGACGGACAGGGGATAGGCTAGAAGTTAATAAAATCATGAGTGGCTTGGAAAGAGAAAATAGGGAGTAGTTATTTACCCTCTTCAATAGTACTAGAATTAGGGGACACTCCATGAAACTAAGTGGCAGCGTATTTAAAACAAAGTGTTTTTTGTTTTCACTCAATGCACAATTAACTTGTGGAACTTGTTGCCAGAGGATGTGGCCAAGGCCAGTAGCCTAGCTGGATTTAAAAAGTGACTGGATAGGTTCCTGGAGGATAGATCCAGCTATTATTAGTGAAGTAGGTTAGGGGATGTAACCTATGATTGTCAGGAGCTGGGAGTGAACAGCAGGCAGGGGTGTAATTACTGGGGGAGATAGGGAGGTGTGGGGCAGCATTACACTTATCCCCAACTAAATTTTTAGTTAATTTGGGCTGCCCCTTCCCTGCACTTTGGCTCAGGAGGGAAGGTGCCCAGCTTGGCTTCTCCCACACAGTAGCAGGTGGGTGTGAGTGGGAGCCCCTGCTCAGCCACCGCTGCAGCCTTGCAGCCACCATCCTTGGTGAGTCAGGGCTTGTCCCTCCCCTTCCCGTCCCACCCCACCCCCATGGTTGTGGGGGAAGTTAGGTCACTGGTGGCAGGGAATCATTCCATTGTGACCTGATGGGTACTCCTTTGAAATGTCCGACAATGGTTGCTGTCAGGGACAGGATGCTGGGGCTCAACAGACCATTGGTCTGACCCAATATGGCATTTCTTATGTTCTTAATATTTACCCACATTTTGAAGGTCTTTAGTGAAAGGTATTATAAAATAGAAAATATGTATTTCAGAAGGACAGACCAAATTCTCATCTGTTGGTGAGAGTATGCAGGCTTTGAGGTCACAGAGGGCTGTTCCTCAGTCTTGTAAGGAGTCAGAACTGCCTTGTATGGCCCCAAACCTTGCACACACTCACCCACAGAAGTTGGTCCAATAAAAGATGATATTGGAACTACTTTGTCTTCATCTCTTACACGAGACCAACATGGCAATTACAAGTTTTCATAGACATTATATCAATCAATTTTATTGTATGGCCATTGGCCTCAGCAAGAACATAAACATATAAAACAACATATATAACAGTCAAATCAGGGTGGCAACATAGTAATGTAGTACCTTCATAGGCATTATACTATGCAGACATGCCAGGCAAGATTCATTGGTGCTTCCACAAACTCTTAACATCATTTAATCCCAGTATTGTGCTAGCTAATTTGGGGCCAGGAGCCGGGCTCGCCCCACTGGACAGAGAGCAGCGGCTAGGAGCTACTAAGGGCTCGCCCCATTTCAGAGCAGGGGTTGGGAGCCATGCAGGGCTCGCCCCACAGCTGGCCAGACCGGGTCTTGCCAGAGGCCACCCCGTTCCCGATGGCAGAGGGAGAGGGGGTGGGGCCACGGACTCAGACCGGCTTCCGGCAGGGCGTCGGACCTGACGGGCTATAAAGCCTGTCTCTTATACACATCTAGATGTGTATAAGAGACAGATAAAGCTGTGCGCCTGCCAGGGAGAGTCAGCTGCTTTGGGTCCAGGAGCCAGGGCTCACCCCGCAGCTGGTCAGACTGGGTCTCGCCGCAGCCTGCACCCCCACCCTCCCGGTGGCAGAGGGACAGGGGGTGGGGCCACGGATTCAGACTGGCTTCACACCAAGGGCCCTTGGGTGTGACCCTTAGGCGGGACCTGGGAGGGCTGGGGCAGGGGACTGGATTGTGTATCGTATCCCTGACTGGCAGAAGGTTTTGTGGGAGGATGTGGGTGGATAGGGAGGTGAGGGGTGTGGTTGGGGGAGGCTATGTTATTTGTGGGGGATAGCAGGGTATTCGGGGGAAGAGCTGTTGGGAAGGGGAGAGTTAGTGGGAGGGTTAGGGCGGGGGGGAAGAGTATTGGGGTATATTTGGATATATAGGGATGTTTGGGATTGCTGAAAGGGTTAGGGAAGAGGAGAGGGTGAGGGGTGGTGATCGCTCCTTCTGCCAGGGCGGGGCAGCCAGAAGTGGGGCTAGGGGGCCCTGCCAGGGGGAGGGCCGCAGCCATTGAGGTCGTGACAGGCTGGGGAAAATATGGTCCTGGGTAGAGGGGTGTAAGATCATTGAGGCGGGACAGGTACTTAGTACAGGTCCCACTTACTAGCCCCTAGGCAGTTTGGCAGGTGGGTTGTGATCAGAGAGCCTCTGACCCTGTGCTGCTGCTGCTGAATGCGAGGTTGGTGGCGAATAAAGCAATAACTGTCCAGGAGTTGATCCTGGATTCAGCCGCTGATCTCGTATGTATCATGGAAACCTGGCTGGACCTCGAATCAGGGCCTATTCTGGCTGACCTTGTTCCAGCCAGGTATTTCGTGTAGCATCAGCCACGGTCGGAGGGACCGGGGTGGTGGTGGTGGTGGGGTGTCAATGTAGCCATGATTTTTAAAAAGGGATGGTCTGTGAGGAGGTATCCGGTGCAAACCATGGTAGGTATGGAGGGAGGGGGACAGTTTAGGGGTGCTGCTTGTATACCGTGCACCTACATGTACAACAGCATCTCTGCATGCTTGGATAGAGGTGGTGTCGGGGGTGGTGTTGCGGTCCCCGAAGACATTAGTCCTGGGGGACTTCAACATTCACGCCGACGCCACCCTTGGGGGCATGGAGCATGAGTTCATGGCCGCCATAGCAACCATGGGCCTATCCCAGGTGGTTAGTGGCCCAACACATCGGAGAGGGGATGCATACTCTGGATCTCAGGTTTTGCACTGTCCTTGAGGCAGGTGTTCCGTTATTGGGGGAAGATATCAGCAGTGTCCTTGTCATCGACAGACCATTACCTACTGCAGACCTCTCTTTTGCCGCATGTGTGCCCCCGGATGGATGCGGGACCAATTCGTATGGTTCACCCCTGGAGATTGATGGAACCAGAGCGGTTCCAGAGGGCTCTGGGGGAAGATACCCTCTGATTTTGACGACCGTCTCATTGATGACCTCGTGGCTTTCTGGAACACCTTGCTAACTGAGGCCATTGATCGGACGGCTCCTAGACGTTCGCTTCCCAGGCAACAGCATCACAGGCTTCCTTGGTATTTGAAGGACCTGCAGATACTTAAGCAGAACGGGTGGCGGTTGGCGCCCTGAAGCCGACAGATTGCGGCATAGAGCTAGTTTACGAGCCTATGCTGTGGCTATGAAGACAGCAAAAAAAGAGTTACTTGCTGCCCTCATAGGATCCGCTCAGTCCCGTCCAGTGGAGCTTTTCCGGGTGGTGCGAGGGTTGGTCAGTTCAGCCTTTCTCCACCTAGGAGTGGAGTCATCTACGGCTCGCTGTGACATGTCTGTGGACTATTTTGTGGATAAAATCGCTTGTATTCACCGCGACTTCGATGCTGCACTTATATTAGGAGAGCTGGAGGTTATGGAAGCCCCATCTTGTCCAGTTTTGTGGATTCAATTCCAGTCGGTGGTGCCCACCGATACAGCCAAAGTCCTTGGGGCAGTTATTATTATTATTATAATAAGCATTTATATAGCACCAGCGATGTACCTGGCGCTTTACAAAAAACAAGATAGACACGGTCCCTGCACGAGAATTTACAATCTAAAGACAGGGGAGGGGAGACAGGGAAGGAGGAATAGAGGGAGAGACCAGGGATGTGACATTAGGGTCACTTCTTGTGAGTCAGACCTGTGCCCATCCTGGCTAGTGAAATCTTGCAGTGAGACAATGGGGCCGTTGCTGGTGGGGGTGGTCAATGCCTCCCTTTGGGAGGGCAGAGTGATGGGCTGCCTCAAGAAGGTGGTGGTGCAGCCTCTGCTCAAGAAACCATTGCTTGACGTTGGCTCCCTTGCCAGATATCAGCCTGTCTCTAACCTTCCCTTTTTAGGGAAGGTTATTGAACGGATAGTGGCCTGGCAGCTGCAGGGGCATCTGGATCGCATCGGTTTTCTTGATCCCTCCCAGTCGGGATTTTGTCCGGGACATGGCACTGAGACTGCGTTTGCGGTCTTGGTGGATGACCTGCGCCGAGAGTTAGACCGGGGTCGGTCGACCCTGTTGGTGTTGTTAGATCTTTCGGCTGTGCTTGATACCGTTGACCATGAGATGTCGGTGATGCGCCTGCAGGACTGTGCAGGAGTGGGCGGGACTGTTCTTGAATGGTTCCGCTCATTCCTAGCAGGAAGAACTCAGTGAGTAGTACTCGAAGAATGTTTTTCATCGTACTGAGACCTCTCGTGTGGTGTCCCGCAGGGTTCTGTCTTGTCCCCTCTCCTGTTCAACGTGTATATGCAGCCACTTGGTGAGGTGATTAGGAGGTTCGGAGTGCGGTGTCATCAATATGCAGATGACACCCAGCTGTACCTCTCTTTTACAACAGACCCAGGCCCTGCAGTCTTGGTGCTTACTCGGTGTCTGACAGCTGTGAGGGACTGGATGAGGGCCAACTGACTGAGGTTGAATCCTGACAAGACGGAGGTGATGCTGGTGGGTATGACGTCGGGGGTAATGGCCCCCATTGTGGATGGGGGGTCTGTCCCGCATTGGTTCCCCAGGTGCGGAGTCTGGGGGTGCTCCTCGATGCACAGCTCCGCCTGGATGCCCAGGTAGAGGCTGTGGCGAGGAGTGCCTTTTGCCAATTATATCTGGTGCGGCGGCTTCAGACGTATGTTTCAGACTTTGACCTGGACACCTTCACCCATGCTTTCACCACCTCTAGACTAGAGGTCTAGAGCGGCAAGAACACGGGCACGTTTTGTTAAGAGCCAAGAGTCCAAGCTTGGAATAGTGGATGTGAGAAATAAGTTTTCTTAGTGTTAGGGAGAGGGTAGGGAATTGGGAATTACTGGACCCAACCTGTGCTCTCACACTCACTCGAGGGGTTTAATAGCTCTTTGTGAGGAAAACAACCCCTCAGGATCTTATATGGCCCAATATGCCTCAATTGAGACCAGGCCAGATCATCATCGGGGGGGGGGGGGGGGGCAGCGAGGCCCAGAGCAATGTTCCCCTTTGTGCACCAAATCTTCCCAAACACACCACGTTCCCGTACCCCACACCACCATACGCAACAGGCGGGCCCAAGGGGGAGGGGGCGTGGAAGGTGTGTTATGAGTGGGGGTAGGAGGGAAGTCCACGGGAAGGTTTAGGGGAGGTACAGAAAATACTCACACTGTCACAGGAAGGATTGGGCTCCAAAATGAGAAGGGAAGTGGGGAAGTGTAACCACGCTGCACACCACTCACGCACTTCAACCACTCCTGGGCAACCCAACATTAATCCTTACAATACACACACACGTCAATCACCAGCCGCACAAGCCCACACACACACACACTCTCTTTGTATCGCAACAATACCACCCTTCAAGCAACTGTCAGCAAGGTGGGTGCCAGTCTCGCAGCGCCGCTGTTCACTGGCACTGCAGCTCGGACCGGGGCTTCCTTATATGCTCTAGCTCAGCCCCCGCTGTGCGCGCGTCTCAGCGTCCCGGGCTGCCCCGCCCCTCCGTTGTCAGTGGCTGTCTGCAGCGCCGCCGCCTCCCCCAGTGCTCGCGGAGCAGGTGTGATCCTTCCTAACCCCTCGGCGCCCCTCACAGTCCCCAAAGGGTCCTGTGCCCCTTGGGAGGCGGAAGCGGTGCCGACGGAGCGTGGCCCTAATACCTAGTGGGGGTGCTTGATGGATGTTGATAATTTGTGGAATTGGAGAAGGTTTGTCGCTAAGTGTTTTATGCATAGGACTTAATAGGGTCCCATTAATAGCTATTGGATGATAGATTTTTTGCTATAATTGATAAATTGGATAACTGATAGGCTTAAAGCCACTTTTATTTCTTGTTGATTCTCTCGATCGGTCCTTGGAATCAAGGTTTTTCTGATTGTAATTATTTGTGGTTTACTTTGGTTTATATGTCCAATATTGTTCTATGTTTGTTTTGTGCTATACTGTCAAGGCTTGTAGCCCGTACAGTAAATAAACTTGACTGGCTGACTAGACTATGGTAACGCGCTCTATGTGGGGCTACCCATGATAACGGCTCAGAGGCTGCAGTTAGTGCAGAATGCAGCGGCCCATCTCTTGGTGGGACTGGACTGCCGGGAGCACATAACACCAGTGCTCCGTGCTCCGCATTGGCTGCCGATAGCGTTCCGGGCCCGCTTCAAGGTGTTGGTTTTGACCTATAAAGCCCTAGACGGTCTAGGCCCTGCCTACCTGCAGGACCGCCTCACCCCCCGGGTGCTGAACTGACCCCTGCGGTCATCCGGGGGTGCGCTGATCAAGGTTCCTTGAGTCTTCCCGGGGGCCACGCAGGAGAGGGCATTCTCGGTGGCCGCACCACGGCTGTTGAACTCCCTTGCAATGGGGGTGCAGCTGGCCCCGGATCTCCCCTCTTTTTGGAAAAGTTGTAAGACCTGGCTGTTCCGCCAGGCGTTTGGTGGGAGGAGAGGGGTCAAAGGGGGGGGGATGGTGGTGGTGTTAAATGTCGTCCTCCTTTTAGCAGTTTTTAAAATGTTTTATATTGGATTTTATTTGTGTTTTTATATTGAAAGACACACCGGGCTGCCTGATGGCAGGAGGGGCGGGGTATAAAATTGAAAAATACATTTAAAAAAATTAAAAAATAAATAAATATATAGAGTGCACATGTATATATCCTGCTCCAGTGAGCTTTCAAGGAAGAAGAAACGCTTCCCATTTTATCCGTATAGCTAAACAAGTCAGTCTATGCAAGAGGCGAGTATGTGAACTTCATCAAGAGCGGGTTTTTGGAAATCTGCTGTTGATGCATATAACAGAATAAGGCTAGCTGGTGCCCCACTGAAGTTAAAAGGGCTCTGCCAGGCACTGGAGTCCGTCCACGTACAAGAAGTTTCAGGACTGGGACTAAAATTAGATTCACATGGCTCTCTGCCCTTCCTCACCCATCCACCCTTATACCGTTTGTTACTGTAATTTGTATCCATGGTTGGTTATGATCCCTGCAGCGCTAGGAACCCTTATGTGCTGCAATGGGTCAGTGTCCTATATCAGACACATGGCAGAAATCAGGGTCTTGGGCTGGGAGGGGCAGGATCTTTTTGCAGTGTACCTAGCCCTTGTAATGCTCAGGGTGGGACACCCAGCTTGTGGGTCAGAGGAGGCTTCAAGCAGCTGCCACATCAGCCTGGGCTGTATCCTATTTAAAATTAAACCACAAATTCTATTTGTCCTGGCAAAATGAGCTGATGGTCTCAGAAATGAAGTTCAGAGTCCTTGCCTGTTATTACAAGCCATTCAGTCCAAACCATTAAACCAAAATCAATATTTTTGTACCTTGCCTTCAAGCACCATTCTATATCATGAGTTTATATTAAAAAGTAAAATACGCTGAAGGAGAACAAAAAATCCAGTAGGGAATAGTAGACAGAATAGCGAGAAGTCCACTAGGAGCTAATCAACAAGTAATATCAGAGACTGATTAACAGAATAGCATTCGTAACATTATATAATTCGTTTCCCAACAAGCAAAGAATCAACTATGAGAACAATAAACTCCACAAACACCTCAGCAAACTCCCACATGGATACTCAGAGAAGATCACAAAATACCACATAGGGCAGAGATTCCCTAATTGTGGATTGGGACCCCCAAGTGGGCTTGTGCCATCTGTAGATGGGGTCATGATCCCACTGATATTTTAGATACTTCGAATGTCTATTACTGTCATCTGGAGTCATGAAAATATATTTAACCCTGCTCCACCGCCTTGAAAAAAACAATGTTAACTGTGTTTTGGGGTGTTTATTCTACCCCAGTCAACAGCACTGAGATTTCTGGAACGTGTAAACTAACATGAAATGTGATGGAGTCGTTTTTTAACCACAGGTGATTTAGTTACATCTGGGTTTGGACCCGTGGTATATACATTGGATGGAGGGAATGAGTTTCAATGCTGTTGGAACTTTCCATTTGTTCACATACCTGTTGGCTTGTTTCTACATAGCCCTTGAGAGCTTGAGACATTTGGTGAGTCTGTGATTTAGGAAAGCAGATGGTTTATATAAGAATTCAGATTAATGGAGTAGAGTCATTAATAGGTTTTTTTTCCCTGGTAGATTATTTGGGGATTGCAATATAATTACTACATTAATGTAAGAACTTTGGTAGGTAAATGGTTGGGGACTATATGTACACCACTTCAGTGTCTTGTATATGTTGTAATGACATGTGTTTTTGTACTTCACAGATTCATCTGTATTTCACAGGCTTACCGCACGGTCAAGCTCCTTTGATATTACGCTATGATTTGTGTTGCTGATGAAGACTAGGATACCTGGTCAGAAACATGGCTGTGTCCAACACTGAAGTTTTATGTATCCTCTAATTTATTTTTTGGAAACAGAAGGGCTTCTATAAAATCCATCACTCTCCTTGGGATGAGTTTGGTGGGATACTAGATAGTGTTATTCAGTCAGTTTCAGCTCTCATAGTGAATACTTGTACGATATGTATCCATTGATTAATTTCATGAGTATACTTGGATTTTTTTTGATAAATATACCTTGTATCGTTGGTATTATTGTTTGGATATATGACCTATGACAATGATTATTTTAGTTTTTTTCTATATGAATATTATAATACAGAAAATTGTTTTTAGTACTTCTTGTGTTGTATTTTCGATTGTGATTCCACCCTTATAGTTGGTAACCTGCTTTTGGGGTGGGTTCTATAGTCCTTTTGAGTGTGCGGGTCAAAAAATATAACCCATGGCAAAATGTATTAGGGTAGTTTTTTACTGCAAAGTTTTTTTAAAAAACAAAACAAATGCAAAACAAAACAACGTTTAACGGTAACCAAATTTCCTTTGAGTATATTGTGTACCTGGGTCCAGGTGACAATGTTCTAAAAGGGCAAAGTTGGAGCGCCACTAATTTGCAAGTTTTTGCGAGATATATGTACCTGGAGTAGGAAAAATACCCCCAGATGGTGAAGGAGGGTTAACTCTCAAAACGAGGTCACAGGCAAAACGCTGGAGAACACCAACATAAGGCTTTGCAATGCTAAGTTATAAAACCAAGAGCTGGCTTAGCCTATTTGTGCACAAACAAGTCAACAATTTCAAGAGGGATGTGCGAACAATGTAGACCACAGTTCTGAAGAAACTTTCCTGCGAGTAAATGCTTTCAGGACTGCAGCCATACAATTTTATAGATGGATAAGGAATGTGCCTTGTTTACGGTGGGGGGGGAAGCACCTAGCAACACCATAGACAAAACTGGGAGAAAATAGTTGTTTTTCTCCTTATAATTTATACTAGCTTTAACAAGAAATTTAGAACACACCTTGTAAATTGAGAAAGATTAACAGAATTCAAAAATAAAAACAAACAAAAGACAGGCAAAGATTAAAAAAAGCTAACTAGTTTAATTTTGTCAACACAGGAAGAGTAAGAGGAAAACATATTGCTTTTATTTTATAAAGGAAAGACAGATTAAACCTTGGGAATCTGATCACATAAAAATACATTTAATGGTTTCTCCTACTACCTGAAATTCTAGCTAGGATACTGTTTGGGAACTGACTCTCACCTCTCTTCTCTCTGGCAATTTGTCGTACTCCTTCTCTGAACTCAGACAAAATCTGTAGGTATGGCATTACCGTAGATTCAAGCTTTAGGATAGAATAGTTCTGTAATTAGTTCATTGCTTAGCTTAAAATCATTCTCTTTCTCAGAGTATGTGGAATAATTATCCCATTTTCTTAACAGAGGCACAGGAGTGGGTTGAATCTGGCTTTTTGACATTTCAGTTTGACTGTGCTTTTAGGAGATACATAATGTTCTCTATGCATCTAAACTAGAGTCTCACTCAAAGATCATGTTAGCATTAGAGAACAGAAGCATTCTACATCTCCAGATTTAAAACTTACTGCATTTCAGGGTCTCTGGAAAAAAAATGTTTTGCATCAGTAAGCTCTGCTGCAACAAGAAAATTAATATTAAATGAACTCATTAAGAAATAAAGAACATGCTACTGGGAAGAAACCTAGAAGAGGTCCTGAAAATCTTGCCCCCAAGGCTAACGAAAAACTAGGTGTTTATCACTGAGAAACACCAGCCATTGCTGTTCTCACAGAAGTACTGGACACTGGCTTTTCTCTAGAAATATCAAGCGCAGGCACCTAGAGCCTAAAAGAGCCATTCAAAGAACCATTCAAAGAGCCATTCATTAAAGAGTGGAGTAAGAACATTTCAACATATACTTTAATGACAGTTTCCATTCCAATCTTTTCCCCATCTATTAAACATGGGGGTTGGGATACCTACCATATTAAAAAGGTCATGTTCCATTAAGCACCACTGCATATGAGAGCCAGTGTGGTGTAATGGCTAAGTGCACAGTACTCGGACTGGGAGGTAGAGGGGGGACTCCAGTTCTAATTTCGTCTTAGCCAAAAACTCACTGGGCAACCTTTGGCAAGTTGTATTATTCTCTCAGCCTAACCTACCTCACAGGGTTGTTGTGAGGATTAAAAGTTGTGTGTTACATTATTCTATGTAAAGCACTCTGAGTGCAATGGCATGGAGGTGCGCTATATAAAGGAAGAAAGATATGTGAACTGAGGAGTTGGTCTTGGTCGGGATCCTAATGAACAGGACTCAATGCCACCAAAACCAAACAAACAAATTCCTCAAAAAATCCACCCACCCCCACTCTCACCCTACTATGATTAATAGAAAACGTCTTCATTCTCAGTGGGAAGATTCTCTGGGCTTTGGATCAGACTCTTATACGTAGATTTTATTAGATCCCTGAGCAGTGATTCAACACATTATTTTTGCTCTGAAGTGTTGATGAACATTCATCAGACCCACCACAATGGGAATACCACATTGCCCAGGTCTTTCCTCCGCTCATCTACAGCAAGAGTGCTCCTTATAAACATCCTTGCAGCACAATCATTTCTTTGATCATGATAAAATGCAAAATATTACAGTGTTTTTCTGCCTTTCAATTGTATTTATATATTTCCTTTCTTTGAAGTTTACTTGTACTAATATAATTCACTGTTTCAATGTTGTTTGGGAAATGGTGTGGGAAAAGGAACATTATGAGCATGAAGCAAAGCCCATGACAACACCTCCTAGTGGACTTCGGCAGGATTTGGATCCAGCCTTACATGAAGGGACTTGGGAAAGTCAACTAAATAATCTTGCTAAGGAGAAACTTTGCAGGGAAGCTAATAGAAGTTTCAAGATATCAAATTGGCTTCAAAAGGATGCTGTCAATTTTTTTTTCATATTAACTATCCATCACATCCCAAATAATCCTATGAAATATGGAAACTAAAACAGGTTTTCTTAAAAACCAAATGGTAGGGGTGCTCATGATTAAATATATGAAATGTGAGTATTGGTCTATTATTATTATTATAGTGCCAGCGATGTACCTGGCACTGTACAGTCAGTAGTTACAGACAGGTCCCTACCCCAAAGATAGGGCCTTTGTTCACAAAAAAAGAGAGAGAAAGGATTGCATGGATTTTATAAATAGATGTTGACACCTCTTCTGTGGTCATTTCATTCTGGGTTCTACCAACATTGGCTGTGTTCAAATAAACAGGGAAAGCTTGTTGTTTGTTATTCTGCACTAATGCCAATCCTTCTGCAAGACACGTTTGCTCTGAATGTTGCTAGGATTGTTAATCTCACCTAAGATCGCTGAATAACAAGGCTTTGACTTTTCCCCTGGAATAAAAGATTGTGGCATTTGCTAATTGTGAACTACAGCTATACCCAGGAGAAATGGAACTGAAATCTATGTTAGGTGTTCAGCTACTTCACTGATGTAACAGGGCACTTAGTGCATACCCCCATCTCCACTCCTTTCAGCTAAGCTCACTCTCTCAGTGCTTGGGAGTAAGGACCGCAGCCATAAGCCAGATCCAGAAATTGGAAAGGGGTTCAAATAAACAACAGCCACAGACAAAATGTGTCCCATGAACTGAACGTTCAACATCCCTGATTTAAGAGGTGCTGGCCCCCCTGATTGGGGGGGGTTTGCCCTCCAATAGCTCAGCAGGTTCAGAGTCTGGGGGTGATATTGGACTCAGATGTCCGCCTGGATCGACAGGTGGAGGTGGTGGCGAAGGCCGCCTTCTGCCAGTTGTATCTGGTGCGGAGGGTGCGGATGTACGTCTCCGGGCCGGACCTGGCCTCCCTCATCCATGCCTTCGTCACCTCGAGGCTGAGCTACTGCAATGCGCTTTACGTGGGGCTGCCCTTGTTCCTGGTCCGGAGGCTGCAGCTAGTGCAGAATGCGGCGGCCCAGCTCCTGATGGGGACGGGTCATCAGGAGCATATAACACCTGAGCTCCGGACTCTGCACTGGTTGCCAATAGCGTGCCGAGCCAGGTTCAAGGTATTGGTAATGATCTATAAGGCCCTTCACGGTCTCGGCCCCTTGTCCTCTGCGCCCCAGAGTGGCTTCTTTGGTCTTCCGGGGGTGCCTTCTTGGAGGTTCCCCGTGTTAAGCGGGGGGCCACAACGGAGAGGGCATTCTCGGTGGCCAGGCCCGTCTTTGGAATTCCCTCCCGGAGGAGGTTCACCTGGCCCCAACCCTTTAAACATTTCGGCAGGCTTGTAAAACCTGGCTATTTGCCCAGGCCTTTGGGGAGGGGGGGTTTAGGGTTTTTAGCTCTTCCCTACCCTTATTTTTATTTTTAACTTTTTTTCCTAACCCTGCTTTGTGGTTTTAAATTGTTGCGTTGGTTTTTAAAAATTGTTTTTATTTTTATGAAATGCTTTTACTTGATTGTACGTCGCCCCAAGATGCCGTAGGCATATGGGGCGACTAATAAATGTTTTAAATAAATAAACAAACTTCATATGATGTGCTAAAAGGAGAAACGATTGGAAAGCAACACCATTTTCCATCTCCCCTTCCCTCATCACTGGTTTCCTCAGGCTCAGGGCCGGCCTTACCGTAGGACAGACCGGAGCAATTGCCCCAGACCCCACTCCCTGGGGGCCCCACGCTTTCTGCTCCACTTTCTGCAGGCTGTAGCTTGCATGCTGTGGTTGGGATGGGCTTTATTTTGCTGTTGCCGTGCTGAGCTAGCGCGGCTCAGCAGCTCCATCTGCTTTGCTCCCCAAGGCCAATGGGCCATGCAGGCTCATCTTCTGCCCCCCGCCACCCCTGCGAGTGCGGTGTTCCGCTGCCACGGCAAGACCGGGAGCTATGGGGTCCTGCAGCGCCATGTCAGGCCTGCATGGAGGACAGGCCAGGAGGCAAAGTTAAGCTTCCCCCCTCCCCTACCAGTTACGCAGGGCCCCTCCTCCACACAGCACTGCACTAATTGGCTAGCTTGAAGGGAAGGGCCCTCTGTTCAAGCTAGCCAATTAGCTGCTGTGGACGAGAGGCCCTAACTGGTAGGGAAGAGGGGAGGCTTTGCTTCACTTCACCTCCTGGGCTGCCCCCCGCGCTGACTTGTCATGGCACCTGTACTGGCTGTTTCTTCAGGCCAGTGGCGGGCCCCGATGTGATGTGGCATGAGCACGCTGGCGCCCACCAAATTCAAAATGCTTATTTTCCCACCGCGCCTCCGCCTCTTGCAGCACTGGCTGGAGGCCTCCTGGGGCTGCTCTGCTCAGCTGCTGCTGCTTTGCCTCACCCTGGTCTCATCCTGTCCATCACCGACTGACCCGACTGCCTGAACACTGCAGTGAGTCAGCGGCTCTCTCTCTCGCTCTCTCTCTGGCTCTCTCCTCCAGCTCCAGTCCCTGCTGAGTTTGGGTGTCGGGGGAAGATGGGGCTGTTGGAGCATCTAGAGGTGGCTGGGGCCTGGGGTCCATGATGGGGGTGGGGGGTTGCTTCTGGTCATCTGGTGGATTTTGCTGGGGGACTATATTGGGGGGGAGGGGCTGGGGGTTAGGTGCATACAGGGACTGGTGCTGCGGGGGGGGGGGG